>JAAEAF010005210.1:0-126332 GCA_011037195.1 Triatoma infestans
GGTCCATTCACCAACAGATATTACACTGCTGCAGGTAGATGTCAAATATTTGAAATGATGTCGCCGGAAATACCCGTTTTCATTAAACTAATTTTACTAACCATATACATGGTTCTATGACTTTTGTTTGGATTAGTTTCCCGAGTTAATTCATTTAAGAGCGATTTTGATGGAGGGGCGATAGATTATACTTTCTTCAAAGAAAGTAGTTTTTATAAAGTTGATATTCTCCCATTCATGTATCTTGAAAACAATTAACAGCTAGTAAGAATTATATGTTAGTACAGAATTAAACAATTCTTACTAGAAACGTAAATGCCAGTAACAGAAAGTCACACAGTAACAGTGTGGGTGTTTCATATCAGATTTTTTATTTCGTAATTAAATATAAACAATACTTTGTAAGGGGGCAAATACTAAATCATAGAAATATTTTTATTATATTAAATTAATTCATTAAGCAATTAAAACAAAATATTATTATTTTTCTTTCTCACAAATGTCACGTTATAATAATAACAATAATAATAATAATAATAATAATAATACTATAATATAAGAATAATAATAATAATAATAATAATAATAATAATAATAATAATGATAATAATAATAACAATAAAATATATATTTAGTGAAGAAGGTGGAAACTAGTAATATCCAGCGCCCATATTGTTATAATGTGCTATTTACTTCTTCACACTTGGCAGGCAATGTGCCACGCCGTAATATGTATTTTCACCGGTCACTGATTTCACTAGGTCCATAATATCTTTACAGATATTTGGCACTGGAAACATTTCTTCCATTTTTATTCTTAGATATGAAAAGGGTCTTCTTGTTAATATTGTCCAGAAATATTTGAACATATTGTATTTTTCTCTGATTATTATAACTTTATTGTTGACATTGTTTCAAGCACAATTAGTAATTTTTTCCTTGTAAAATTTGCAATTAATAATTACAAATAGGTTATCATAAATTTAATTAAAACTCTAGTAATTACATTTGTAATTATATACAATAATACTTTTGAAAAAAATAACTTAATCTTTCTAGTTAAGAAACTTTTATAATGTTAACAGGATAAGATCGAGAATCGATGAAAATGATGAATTAAAAAACTAGCACTGTACTACAATTTATCTCACTGTACTGAATAAGGAGAGAAGAATAAATGGGGTGTAGAGTGATCGGGCGAAGAATGATGATGTTGGTAACGTGATGATTGTAGAATAATGTATCTGTTGGCTGATTTGAGTCGCTTGACGAGTGACGTGGCTATTTGAAACTCTTGTTTGTTCTAATGGTAGTGAGCTAGTGAGCTGGTGTACCTTTCAAGCGGGAGCTTGAGACTTGTTAACTCCTTAAAGTTTCCGTAGCGACTGATCATGAACTCTTTTTTACTTTGTCTTACTCTTAGTAAGAGGCAGTATTACAATCGTGTCCAATTTTCAAAATTGAGTTTTCACCGGAAATAAATGTTTTGCGGTCTACCTGAGGATGGAAAAATTGTTTTTAGCGAATGGTCTGAGTGTATGTATGTATATGTGTGCGTTTTATCACAGCTCCATGCACTCGTCAGAACAGTACACAATACACTTGAAACATATACACTCTACGTTTTACAGACAGGGACAAATATAGTACACAAACTAGGGTCTCCGTCCCTAGTTAATTGCCTAAGGTTAATAAACCAAAAGAGAAAGAAGGAATTAGCACAGTGATAGCGCGCTGGACTAGCAATGCGGAGGTCCCGGAATCGAATCCAGCATGCTGCCCTTGGATTTTCTCTTCCTAGAAGCCTGTACAGCTCAATGTCCGGTGATGGGCAGCGTTGTCTGTAGCTAGAGAACACTGCTCAGAGGCCGGCAGTGCACTGAAAAGACTCGTACTGAGAGGCACAATAGATCTTTCCGGTAGCAGTGCAATAATACCCTACAACAACATAAAATCTAAAAATCTACTAGGAACATTTAAACCGAAAAAAAAATATTTTAGGTGATTCTGCGCAATTTGTGATGCTAGATTTCAAATGTTAGACGGTTATATGTTGTTGACGCTCACTTCTGGACTACAATGTGGACATATAGGACAAATGAGTAAAATTTGAAGTTTAAAGTAAATTGGTCTTTTTATTTATAGTTGTATCAACAGCTTCGGGTACGGAATACCCACTTCATCTGAATGGCAGGGCAATGTCCAGGCCTTGTCAGGAGGGTGTTGCAAAACCGTAGGCCATGGACTGGCTTGCCTGTTGATGGTCGGGCCAGTGACCATTCTAGGCCTTTAAGTAGGAGGCTTGTTCTCTCTGCATAATGGTACCACGAGATCATGAGTCAGCCCGGCAGAGCTTGCTCTGCGCTCACAAGCTGAGGAATGGCCTCGTGGGTGGTCGCGGTTAGCAGGGAAGATATAAATTTTTCCAAGCATTTCTTTTAAGTGGGTGGGGGTTGGTCGGTTTGCCCTCGAGGAATAGTTCCGCCTTCTCCAATCTCTCACAAGAACGTTTTTATGCGTTTTTATCAAAGCCATACAATATTACCGGAAGTTAAATAGTTTTTTTTATAAGCTTCATTTAGCCTTTTAGCTAGGTTGTCTTTTGCGGATTAGAATTGTGCTTGGGAAGGGATCGGATTCCGGAATATATGGAGTAGAGAAAATTGAGAGAAATTCGTGTTTAGTGTTTCACACCAGTTATTGTTTGGTTTTATAAATTTATGTACAACCAATTTCAATCGATTGAAAATTTTGATACTAAGAACTATGATTGGATTTTATAGCTGGTGGGTGGGGTTATTAATGAAATTGAATAGGACGCGGGCGTAATAAGAGCTTTTAGTGTCTAAATGCTTCAAATATATTGGCGTTGAGTTCAATAAATGTGTCAATAAATCTTATGCTATCTTGTGAGTGGTTCTGTTGTTATATTTTTTAAACTATAGCAAAAAAAAAAAAAAAGTTAATAATAGTGTAATAAAGTTTGAACGGATGTGTGGAGGGGGGTTATGGTGAAAGCAAAAAACAGAAAATAGAACTCCTCCGTCTGCTCATACATTACATGGTGAACACATAAAAATGTTCATTAAATAGTTGGTTTGGTACTCGTTGGAACGTCCCAGTTAGAGAAATTACTGTTTGCAGATACGTAGTACACTACTAGACTGTAGAGAGTGGAATTTACTATATTGAGATAGCTCAGTCTCTCTCTCTCTCGTGCCCTGGTAAAGAAAATTATAACAGCACATTAGTGGCGTTTCTCGGCTGTTAGAATTTTTTTTAAGTCCATTTACTCGCATTATATTGTGGCAAAAAAGAAAGATAGTTGGGGAAAAATGAGATTGTTTATATTTAGCAAATTAAAAAGACTTCTCATTAGTCACCCTGAAAAAAAGATAAAAGTAAATAAATAAACACCCAGTAGTAAATAACTGGGCTTAGGATGGCCAAAGATTTAAGTCCAGAAAAATATATTAAATTTTGTGGAAGAAAAGAATAATAATAAGTCTAAATAAAAATTCTAAGGAAGTGAAAAATAAGGTTCATCTAAGTTCTGGTGAAACAAAATTACATAGAATTTATGAAGGACAATTTTTATTTTCTATAGGCATTTTCTGATGGAGGAAGTATTACGATCGTGTCCAGTTTTCGCATTGAGTTTTCATACAAAGTCATACAATATTAGCGGAAGTTACATAGTTTTTTTTATAGCCTTCATTTAGCATTTTTGCTAGGTTGTCTTTTGCAGATTAGAATTGTGCTTGAGGAAGGATCGGATTCTAGAATCGATGGAGTAGAGAAAATTGAGAAATACCATATTTCCTCAAAAATTCTCTAAAAATTAAACACCTTTAAGTGATTCGGCCTATACATAGATGGCAGGTTCAGGAAAGAAAAGTTAAACGGTTAATTGGAAGCTACAACCATGGAGTAAGCGGCTCAGATTTAGACTGTTATTAATCTCTCGAGACCGGCAAGGAAATGAAAAGAATACCAGCGGCTTGATACAATGCTATAGGAAGGACTGGGTCGAGACTGCTACTCCTTTTCCAAAGGATTTAGTGAAAGAGAAGAAGAATTTCATCAGAATAATATATATATATATAATAAAGTAAAAAAAATTATTCAAAAATGAAATAAAAAAATGGTAGGAAGCACAAATCTGATATTTCGTGCAGGTACTACAACCGGATCCGATAGAAAGTTTTCGTTCAAAAATTGGTCAAGCGTAAATGTAACAATGTAACAATGTTATCGTGTGTCACTATTCGCGAGTTTCTTTAAAATTGTCGCAACGAATGTCTTAAAAAAAACGCATACTAACTAAACACATACACGACTATCATTTTTCCAGGATTTTTTTTCTTCTTTTTTTAGAAGGTTTATTAGAAGGAAGATCTGGAAAAACTGCTCAGTTAGAATTTCTTTTCTCAAAGGTAATACAGTTTCGTTCAGGATATCTACTCAAGTTCAAAAGCAGAGCCTAAACACTGCCTGAGAGGTGTCTGCTTATAGGTAATAGATGCATAGCGGATTCAGCATTCAATAGGAGGAATCTCGCTCTTGTCAGGCCCAAACTATAGATGAGGATTTAGAGTGACAAACAACAAAAAAGAAACTCATTCAAACAAAAAAAAAACATTAAAGACCTCTGTCACTAGTCTTAAATAAGGCTCATACGCTTCAATGTGCCTATAATGCCCGCCGCCGGTCAATAGACCCATTGCCCAAGATGAATATGCCGTCATAAGCTTCTTGACGCTAATGATCTCACTGGCCCGAAGTTTTTTTGCACCAGCAACTCTAATTTGCGAATTTCTCGAAAATGGCTTCATTTTATTATACTTAATATATATATATATATATGAAACATCGAATACTTTTAATTAAAACATGATTGAAAATGATTTTTAATGGAATCCTGGATGATATATGACGTTAGGCTTATCTCTAAACTGTCAATTCGGTTTTGCGGTGATGATGGTGGTGAGGGAATGAATAGAGGTATACAGTAGAGTTACTTTTCAGATAGCACCTGTGCTAGTGTGCTGTAAAAATCAAGAATGAAACGTGCAAATCCTCGTCAATTAATTTAATGTGTTGCAAGTCAAAATGCCAATTAAACATTTACAGTAAAAGTTCATGGCTCGTGGAAAATTTGTCTATTTCAATTGTAAAACTTGTATTGAGGGAAATTCGTAAGAATGTTGCACACGTAATTTTTTTTTTAAGTTATTCTAAATTACATAAAGGCGAAATTAATATAGATATTAGGTATATATAGAGATATTCATTTTAAATGAGGATATTTCTTGCATTTCAATGTTGGGAATGTTGGATATTTTAGTAAATGATTTAACGAAGAAAGTAAATTTATGTGAAGAGTACAACTCAATGATGGAAACTGCTTTCTAGAATGTGCTGAATGCAATGGATGAATCAACATGTATAAGTTCCTGTAGTAGTAGGAATAGGTTCAGGAGAATGGGTACGGTGTGTTATCATAGAACCACATGGATATATCAAGGATCTCTTATATTATGAAGGCGTGACCTATGGCATGACTATTGTAACTATATATATATATATCTGGTATGGCCTCTCTCTCTCTCACTCCTTCGTTGGACCGGCCTAATACTCCCATCCCTTTAAATCCTCTAGCTACATTATTAATAAAGAAAGAGATGGAATACGAGAACACCAGCCTACCCTTCTCTCCAGGATCTTCAGGCTTTTACCTCTGGAGTAACTGGTAGTTGGGAGGGAGTTAGTTACCCCAGAACTCTACAAAGACCATCACCTAGTGGCCTCTAATATCCTTACCTTTTTTTTTACGCCACTTTTATCCTCACTCCTTTTTCTCTTGCTTTCCGCCCTTTCAGTCTCCATACACTCCTGATTCTTACTCGGAGAATTTTACCTACCATTCTAAATTCTTTCACTATCTATTTTTCCTCCGCCACTCTTTACTACGCCAATTACCACCCACTTGAGTACTCTCCACTTAGGGAATACCATTTCTTTATATTCCCTGGTGACATTGGGGGTTAATTTCTCTGTTCTGAACCCCAGTCTCCTTATTCTTTCGCAATTTTCTCACAGATACTCTCACATTCCAGAGTTGATTCTATTTATTTTCTTCTTCTTCTTCTTCTTCTTTACCTTCTTTCTACCTTTACGAGAGAGAATTATTAGGCAAGTCCTGTAAATGTAATCTCATCCGATTTCCTTTCCACATTAAAACTTACCCAAGGGGGAAAACATTAACAAAACGGTCCTATATTTGTTGCTTCTTATCTCTCCTTTTTCCCTCTTATTCTACCACTCCCACTTCGTATACTTTTATTAAAAATCTTAAATGAAAGGAAAAGAAATTGTGTGCAAAAAATATTTTGTAAATGAAATAATAAGGGAAATAAAGTAATGCCTATTTTTCACACGGGCTTAACGTCCGAATTCCAAATTAGGTATAGTGGATGGGGAGACGGAAGCGCAGGCTTTACTATAAAATTTTTTAATCTAGTATAAAATTAGCAGTTATCCGCTAGACTGGAATTGAGGATCTCCCAGTTATTATGTAACTGCCAGAAGGCTATGTTCATAACCACTACACCAATCCTGCCCCTAAATAATACGGTATATTAGTGATTTCCTTTCTTTTGTCTATTTCATTTTGCACTTGCTGCTGGTAAAAGAAAGACTCCGAACATGTCAAACATTAAAAAATAAGTTTTTACATAAAATGCATTTTGAGGTCCTCTGATTTTTAGAAAATGGCTTGTTTTTAACTGTGGATAAGTTGTGAACAGTGTAATAGTAGTAAGCGGTGTATGTGATGTTACATGAAATAGCACTAAACTCACAATTTATATTTTAATTATTTACTTAGAAGAGAGAACTGAGGATTGAGTGACCGAACAAAGAGTTATGATGATTGTTTTTAGTGTGATGAATGGTGTAGCA
The DNA here is from genome assembly GCA_011037195.1 of Triatoma infestans. Taxonomy (NCBI): domain Eukaryota; kingdom Metazoa; phylum Arthropoda; class Insecta; order Hemiptera; family Reduviidae; genus Triatoma; species Triatoma infestans. Next base: position 6,964 of record JAAEAF010005210.1, read on the forward strand.
TTGTTGTTGCTAGTTGCTTATTGCTGGTTACAACTCTTGCTTGATCTAATGGTGGTAAGCTAATCGTGGCTAGCCTAGCTTGGTGAACCTTTCAAGGTTGAATTGATGAACTTTTTAAAGATGACTGCTTGTATTCTTCAGAGTTGATTTGGTGGCTGATTCTAAGCCCCTCAAATGGACAACTTATATTCCATTTCTTGGATAAAATCCAGTAAAACTTCATTTTCCTGTATTTCTGTTAAAAATTCGATTTATAACAGGAACATGCAATTTTCTTTTACATCAGAAACAGAAAATAAAAGCGAACAAACAAAAAACGTATGTTATTGAATAATATTTTAAAATGCATTTTGTAATATCCGGTTGCATGTCGTGCATGTGATTATTTAAATTAGCATGTACTTGCTTCTAGAAAGTGATAATGTATTCGAAAGCTGTACGTTTACATTTCTTCCCTTGTGCATGATAGTGTTCTAATTTAATTCGTTCTTTCATTACTTCATGTGCTGCAACATCTGTTGAATGGAACACCTTCTTGCATGTTAACACAATTAATACTAGGAGCTAACCAGAATAGTGGCCAATCAAATAGACTTAGTATACAGAAATTAGCATAGTTTTTCAACAAAATACTGGAATAAGAATATCTACTCAATTTTCAGGTGTCTAGATCCACATTTCTTAAAAAAAGAAGTTGCATTTAGGTGCCATGTGTACTTTGGTCCTTATTATTTGTTCTTAGAATATGTCACTATTCTGGGTCTATTATCAAAATAGATTTTTAATAATTAGCTCACTTTTGAAATTCAGTGAATTGCTTCAGAACTTCGGTGCTTAATGTAATGCATGAAAAGTAGCTGGCTCAATTATAAATCTAATTATAAGTCATAGATCTTAATGCAATTAAGCCGTGAAAAAATTTAAAGGCAGAAGAAGAGATCAAACCTGAATCTGTAAGCAATTGTTAGCAATATAGGCTATTAACAGATGTATCTCATTTGCAATAACTTAAAAGCTTGATGCTAATTATTTAGGATTTCTAAAAATGATGATCAAATTTTGGAAAAATACAATTTTTTTAAATTTCTCTTTAGAAAAAAACAAAGAGCATTCAAATTTCGCACGATTTTTTCCAATCTAAAGATCTTCTTATCCGAAGCATTCATTAAATGATTTCGATCAAAACGCTGGCTTAATTGAGTGAGTTCGTTGGTAGTTTTTCTGGTTATAACAAAAATTCAATAATCTACAGTCTCAATGAAAATCACAATAATAACAATGTAATTTTTGAATCGTATACTGGATAATTTGTTTCGAAATTTCAACAAAAACTTTCTCGCGTTTGGTATGGTGCACTTTTCTTTTTTTGACACGATATATACATAAATTGTCCACAAAAAAAAGATATATATCGTATATTATACTGGTGCCACTTCATATGATTTATTATCGCTGGAAGCGATGTTTTCATTCATATAATGACTTCTGTATCGCACCAGTAAAGTTAACTTTTCCATGTTGCCTCTTTCTTCTGTTGTACTCATTCTATACTTGTCCAGTCTCATACATGCAAACATACATTTACAATCACTCTCACTTCAAATACAGTACGATTAACAGTTTTAAGTTTATATGTGTGTATGTGTTTTCTGTATATTCGTATATTCGATGCGACAAGTGCACAGAGATTCTATTGAGTTGCTCTATTGGTACTAAAACCCTCATATAGTCCGCGCTGTTGCTACTGGCCAATCTCTCACTCACTCAGTCCATCTCACTCACACTCTCACACTCTTTCTCTCACACGCGCACACAAGGATAGAGTGAGAAAGAGCATTACTGCTCACCCGGTTAATACCCTACCCATTTAATTTTCACTCCCCTACAAAACAGTGTGACACTGACACGCCACTTGTTTTCAATAAATTCTCACACAATTCGGGCAAAACGACCTTTTGTTACTCTATAACCAAAATCACACTTGTAATGGTTTTCTACCATCAACTGTATTTGACTCAATTGTAATATTTACTCTTACTAGAGTAAGAGAATGTAAAACATCGTGTGTATGATTATTACGAGTAAATAATGTTTATTCAATTTCTTTTGCAGTTATTATTAACTAGTTCTATCATGCTTTTTGAATGAGTGAAATCCATATATTTATTTATAATTAATAAAAAACGATTTTCAATATGCAATTCAATGCTCTTTGACCGTTTTTAATTATACAGTATGAAAATTGACAGCTCTCTTTACATGCAAAATATAGAGTCACTCTCTGTTTCTTTCTACAATTAAGCTAACTAGAAAAATACAAAAATATAAAACGATTAATGATAAAATTTTAAATGAATATTTACTTTTTCCTGTTACTACGTTTTTTTTATAAAATTTTAATTGCAAATATTACTTTGTTTTCAATTAGTCAAAATAATATTTATTTTTAGTTACCTTGTTAATCGAAAGCCAGACCTGGAGGGCTATAAAATAACAAAAAAAAACGTGTTGTTAAAACAAACGATTTAATGAATTATTAATTAACTTTCTTTTGTAAGAAAAAAATAAATAAATAAAACATTTAATTATATTTTTATTTTGCTCGTTTCTCTGATTGGATATTTATTGTTTTTTTTTTTTTTTAATTTATTATTTTTGTTCAATATTTAACAATCGCATAAATAAATATGCAAAAATTAAAATCGCTGAAATTATTCGGTGATTCAGTCAAGATACCATTAGTTACCGAAAAGGGTGCAAGGCTAACGACGTTGCAGTCGCCTTGCATGCATGGCAGGAAGTGTGTTTAGAGGTTAAAGAATTGTTCGAGAGGATTGTGTTGAAAGAAGAAAGACTGCTGGGGAGTTTTGTTGTCAAAAAATGGAATTTCCTTAAGTTATAGATCAAAATAAAAAGATATCTTCCACAGCTGTAGTTTGGGACGTAATTAAGGAGCGTATCGGCCATGCGACGGATGATTTTGTGGATTCCAGTTTTTTTTTTGTTTTTTTGATCTGTTAAGGCCCCGTAGAGGTTTTATGGTTCCATAGAGTTACGTCTAGTCTATACAGTCAAATAGATGCAAGCAGTGGAGTATACAGTTGCCTTTTGTTCCGTAAAGAGAGGTTGGAATGCTTGTCAAAGAGTCACAAAATATTGGACTACCTGGTTTGATGAAGAAGGGTATGTTTAAGTTTTAGTGTATAGGTTCTGGTTTGAAATCAGTCACTCTTGTAAGCATAGATCAAGATATGGCCTGCAGGTGGAAAGAAAGGAGTGATCACTAGGCCGTCGGGATATTTTTCGTGTTAAACAGTACTGCCTATGACTTGGTTATAGCCTCTTCACGATATATGTAACTGTGATAAATTCAAATTTAAAACCTTAACTACGTATGAAACCTATTTAGGCGAATAAGCCTAGACAAGAGTATCATTATATATACCTTCCTAATAAGGGTCAATGTTAGTTTATTGGTTATGATCACGAACTTGTAACTGGGAGGTCCCCAGTTTCAGACACGTCATAACAACTATACTATTTTATTATTCGTTTAAAAATGTTAATAGTAAAATATGTGCTTCCGCTCCCGTCCACGACACCTGTTTTGGTAGTTGGACGTTAAGCCTGCCTGAAAAATAGGCATTTTTTTTTTAATTTAAGGCGCGTCAACATCTAAGGTCATTGGCACCCGGAGCTTTCTCAGTGCACAGCCGATCTCCGGACAGAGTTCTCTCGTTACAGACAATACTTTCTTCTTTTTTTTTGTAAGGCACACTGGGTGGGCGGGCCCTGGGCTCTCGCGCCCGTATAGAAGCCCCTAACCTAAATGAATGCCCCTAACGTGAGCGTGGACGCCCAGAAACAATGGAAATGACACCCAAACTAAAACTAAGCTAATCCTAAACTAACAAGGCCCCCCCCCCAGTACTCGATATTCCTGGAGGGACAAAGAACCTAACCTATCCCTATCTTAACCTATCTTCCATTTATTCCAATACAGTTAAAATTTATTTACACTCTTCCACTCTAAGCTCGTCCATTCAACCATTCACACTCTTACGCCCCTCACTACTCAATATTCCTGGGGGTATGAGAAACCCTACGTCCAGTCTTACAAACCAGCCTAAAACTAAGGGTAATAACCACACCGCTAGCCTAAAACCCGCATTCATGCAACATTCAGGCCAACTTGTAAACTACTGCCCATTCCGCACCTACTGACCCCTTTCCATTCTCCTTTTAAATGCTTCTTCCACAAAACGCCTAAAACCTCTGTACGCGGCACTGTTTTCGAGCAGCAGGGGCAGACTATTAATCTCCAAGGCAACGGGGAACCCAATCTCCCTCTGCAAGCGCTGTCGCAAATCAGAATACAGTGGGCAATCCAACAAACAACACATGCTCACTTAGCTCCTTCTGTCCACACCTACAGCTCCCATCCTCCACCAGACCCATGCTTGCCCATTTATCATTCAACTGTCCATACCACGTGACCAACCGTGAAACCGCATATGACAGTTCGTCGGAAACAATGCTACACCCCCACTTTACCTCCTGCAAAAAAGAGAACGTTGTCCTGCCCTTGGTAAAATTCCTCCACCTTTCATTCCACTCCCGCAATAATAAGTTTTCCAAATCTCGAAAGGCTACGTCCCTGGCCCTGACCGCTATGTCTTCCTCGGGTGGGGCGATATCCAAACTAATATTACCCAAGTTTACCGCCCGACCCCGCTTTAGAAAATATCTACCCGCAGACCTAACCACTTCCAAATCCAAGGGGAGGCGACCCGTCAGCACCTGCAAGGCCTCAGTCGACCCAGTGCGGCTAAACCTTCCCATTGGGAGCAGCAACGACAATACTGTCCATTACCGGACAGTGAGCTGTACAGGCTCCTAGGAAGAAAAAATCTAAGGGTAGCACAGATGGACTCGAAACCCGGGTCCTCCGCGTGGGAGTCCAGCACGCTAACAACTTAGCTATTCCCTTCCCTATTATTATAATACAGTGTTCTATCCCCCAATAGAATATTAATATTCGCTTAATGCATTGCTAGAATTCCAATTTTGAATAAAATCGATTTAACGGAATCGCGACTTTATAGAATAGGTTTCTTAATTTTTGGTATTTTCTCTTGAAAAGCTGCTTCACCGATATTCATTAAATTTTAAATTCTCGCTGCAGTTTTTAAGTATAAAGAAAAGGTACCTAATTAGTACTGAAGTGTTCCACTTTGTCTATATAAAACATTGTTTTTGTTATTATCTTAACCAGTTATATTATTGTAAGTACTCGCTTCGGCGGTACATATACTAAATAGGCATTACTTTACTTTTTATAACTTCCCAATATAAAATCTGGATAGCCAACTTCATCATCATCTAAAAATTGATATTTCTTTTGAATTTGTTTCGTATTGTAAGACAGCTAAGAGTGACACCTACAGAGGAGATTACCATTTATTTTAAAGGGAACACACCTGTACTATTATCAAATTTGAGGAATGCTGTAAGTTCTGTTTAATGATAAAATATATTATCTTCTTTGTTTGCTGAAATAATGCTTTTTTGATGTTGAATCATTTTCCCAGGAAAATTCATTTTCGGGATGTTTTGGGAAAACGAGATTTTGGGAAACGCATGTGAAAACGAGGTTTTGTTTTAATCTAAAATTTAAGTTTATTATACGATCGATGATTTATATAATATAAATGAATTTAATGTATAACTGAAATTCTCAGTGTTTGAAGAAAATCAATTTTTTTTTTCTTTTTTCCGTTATTTTCTCCTTAAAGACATGAAGAGGTTTCATTAAACTTAGAGATCAATTACTTCTGTTTGAAACATAGTTTAAAGAAAATTTATTTTAGTGATGTTTTGGAGGAAAGGATGAGGTCAGGTTTTACTCAGAAAAGATCTTTCTTTTCATTAAGTTTAGATTCTTCAGTTTAGGATTCATTTTCCAGTTTTTTGCAATTTTCGCGAAAATGACTTCGATTTTCTTTGAATTTTCGCCTACTATCCACATTTATACAAACGACCTATCACATGAATGAAATATTTTTCAATGAAAATTGATTTTTCGGGGTTCCGGCGGCAGTGTAGCATTACGCATTCTCAATGTTGTTGACGCTCGCGTTTTTTATTACAATATAATCATTGCACTATCTACGTTTTGATTTGAAATGTACAGAATATTTGTCATTTTATGTCAATTATATTTTCAGCAGTAAGAGAAAGTCATGAAAATGTTATACACCAGATTTTATATTTTATTTTAACAACGAAATCTCTGTTAATATACAGAATTAATTATTATTATTTTACAGTAAATGTAAATATTATAATACATTTATACATTTGGCAACCAGATATATGTGAATATTTTTGATATTTTACGGACCTTTTAAAGTTTTAGAATATTTATTTAAAAAAAAAAATAATAATAAAAACTCTGATTGTAGACCTATCTATACTGACACAGACATACCAACCGTTCGATACACATACCTCCCGCTAATACATTCTCTTTCCTCCATACCCACACACACACACACACACACACACACACACACACACACACAAACACTCCCTTACACACACTCTTATTCTCATTGTAAACTGACAATCAGCAGACAGACAGCCTTGTAAATATATATATGTAATATCTGCCAATCATTCTGACGATTCAATGTAAATTTATTATTAGGTATTTCACTTTATTCATTCAACAATAACTTGGTGTATATTATTGTTTATTGGTATAATTTATAATGTAAAAATTATTGAAAAAATAATGATTATTGAGCAAAAAATAATTCCGACAGTCATTAAATGTTTATTAATAATTTAAAGGCTTTTTTTTTAAACGAAGAAAAAAATTTGACTTTATGACACTAATATTTTTCCCAAATCATATACTGTAATTTAGCATCATAAATCTAAAATATTGTTAATTTAGAAAAATAAAAACTATTATGAAACACTTAATGCTGTCAATACAATTACGTGAAGTCTAGAAGAGAACCTTAATAACATTGAACCAACCCAATATAAAATTTGAAAAAATTGAATGTCACAAATTCTACAAAAATAATGTATAATCAATTTTTTTTTTTTTTTGAAAAATGTTACAAATAAAAGTGATAGTTGTTTATATCTGTGCTGTTAGCATTCCAAGGTTAAAGGAAATGGTTATATTGTTTCTGAGAAAACTCCGAAAAATTCAAAAACCTTTTCTGTGAAGACATATTTCCGGTTAACCAGCTTAAATTCTTCTATCAGAAGTAGAAGCTGCCAGAAAAAAGTACCACAAGCGTTTTATACAAGTTCAAAATTCTACATAAGCTTCTAATGTAAATTAAATATTTTATGTAGGTATTAGAACCGTACATTGTACTGAAGTGATATTTTAGTGAAAACTAAACTCTGCTGTTCCCCCCATAACCCCCTAATAAAATTAGATCATTTTAAAAATGTTATCACATAAAAGTGATAGATATTTATTTATGCAGAGAGTGTAAGGAGTTTAAAAAAAAATTTCTTTCACGACTCATTGTTATGAAAAATGTGAAAAACTGAAATAACTATTTAGTGAAATTACAAAGTCCGGTTGATGGATTTTACTGTATGGTTTATCCAGTTTTTTTTTTTGTGATTTTTCTCGAAAACGGCTTCAACGATTTTCTTTAAACTTCGTGTACTATCTATACACATTAATTCCTACCACTTTTATGTGAAACATTTTCCCGGGAAAATTGATTTTTTGGGGGGGTTCTGAGGAAAAAAATGTAGAATTATGTTTTCCTTCAATGTGTAGTTTTAACTATCTACTTAATGCTAGTAGAAACGTTGATAGAATTCCAAATTTGAAGAAAATCGGTTAGCCCCAACTGTGATTTTTGAAGAATAGGTATTTGTGCTTTTTGGAATTTTCTCGTAAACGATTACAATGGATTTTCTTTATTCTTGGAATGCTTGCTGCATAGATAGATACGTATCACTTTTATTTGAAACATTATTCTGAAAAAATTGATTTTAGAGAGGTATTGTAGGTCTATCGGTGTGTTCAAATTTAAATTTGGACAAGCTTTCTTGGTTCTGACATGGAGCGCTCCACATAAGGCCTCTCAGATGTAAACAAGTGGATTTTATGGTTCTATCAAACTAATAATTATAAGGTGGCAATTTTAAAGAAAATTTCCTGATAAAATTGTACCAATTAGAGTAAGAGAAATTAGTATGAGTGTTTCTCAACAGATTTTTTCTGATAGTTTCTATTTCTGATAGAAGAATGGAAGCAATTGATTAAAAAAATTACTGATTATTAACTAAAGAAAGTTAGCTTTATACTAAAGGACAACTGGTTTACATTGTATAGAAAAAAAAAGTACTTCACAATATATAATTCAAGTGACTTTCACTTGAAAATTGTGTACGTCGCTTTTATACTTGTAGTAATGTGTTAGGTGTGTTTGTAATGAAACAGAATGGTGCAAATTGTATGTAGAACCGCATTGCGCCATTGTATGAATTACATGGACAAAAAGGATGGGGGTTAAATACTGCATCTATAATTCGTACATTGTATTGTTAGTTGTAAAGATGATTTTTATTTGGCAGTATCTGTGTGTGAGATTTTTTTTCTTAATACGTGTATGTCTGTATGTCCGTATATTGCAATATTTCCTACTTGATCACGTAAAAACTACTGTGTTGAACAATATATAGCAGTGCTTTTTTTTTTTTTTGTCGTATTCTTAATTTCCTTTTTTACAATTTATTTCTAGATTTCTATTGTTTCTTTTACTAAACATGTGACGACAAAATCGAAATTTAGCGTGTTATTTATTTCTTGCTGGGTACAAAAAGGTTCAAAATTACAATATAAAGATTCCGTTTACAAATGACGCTAAATTACTTATTCTAGTGATCTTTCTTTCATTTTAATTGAACCTTAAACAAGGTAATTACAAAGTGAACCTTAAACAAGGTAAATTATTTTCTAGTCAATAAAATTTCACACTGCAATTATTACAAATCTAATTGACGATTTTAATTATCCTGAAATTTATATTTGAGCTCAGTGACTATTAGGTTTATTTATTTATTAACTTAATGATGGTGTTTTATCTAGTTATTTAAATATAGGATAATTACCTATAAATATAAGTTAATGGAGTTTATACTCTTTGGTTTTTAAAAACATAACGTGCATTATGTCTACATGAATCATATTACTGTAGAGGAGTTTTGGTGGGGCTGGACAGTGAAAAATGTAGAACCGAAAATTAGACTGATCACCAACGCCGATTTATTAACATAGAATCAGAGTACGCAAGACTTTTCACTAGATGCTATAGAGAAGATAAGCGTGAGTAGAAATGATAGACGAAACTGGCAGATCCTACTTCTCCTTCCAGATCTCTTAGGGATTGATGTAGACGGATCTTGATCTCTTCTAGCTTGTGGTGGCAGCGAGTTGCATTAAGTGACGTGTGGCGGATTTGTAGCATTTGGGCGGATTACCAAATGATTTTTTGCAAGATATGCTACCAGCATCCCATTATAGTGTAAAAATACCTTGATGATGTATAAGTTTAGTAAAAGTACCAAATTAGAACAAATTTGATTCAATTACAATTTGTGTTAGTCTTGGTAAGAGAAAGTTGTGTGTGTTCGCCATAAAGTTTTTATAACGAGTTATACTATACCCGCTTAGCCAGTGTTGATGTATAATCTATTTATTTATTTATTTTAATTTAAGGCACCTCGTCAAAATTTATGAGTTATACTATTCCCGCTTGGCCTGTTTGTGTTGAGTATAATCTATTTATTTATTTTAATTCAAGGTGTGCTCGGAGCCTTCTCAATGCACTGCCGGCTTCGGGCCAGTGTTCTCTCGTTACAGGCAACACTGTCCATCACCGAACAGTGAGCTGTAAAGGCTCCTAGGAAAAAAAAAACCTAAGGGGAAGCAATGGACTTAAACCCGGGACCTCCGCATGAGAGTCGAACGCGCTAACACTGAGCTAATCCCTTCTCTTTAATCTCTTTATGAACTGCTATATTTATTTGTTAGCCTTTGGGTTTAATACTTCGAAAATCCTTGTTAACTTTTCGGCTTGATGCAATAGAGTAAACAAAACAAAAAAATTTGTGTTTATTTCTTACCCCATTACACCAAGCCGAAAAGGCAATAGAATTTTCTAAGTATAATCAATTTAGATGTTTTCCAAATTGTCAGGCCTTAAAATTAAATAAAACTTTTAATCTCAATGTTCTCAACGTACACATCCCTCCCTCTCCTGAAAGTACAACAATTGAAGCACAGTCAATTTTGTGAGCACAATCTTCAAGAGAACATCATCATCACCAACACTCTACCAGTTCAGTCTGTCATTTCTACTCACTCTATCACTATTTCTATATCAGTTCTGTAAAGTTCTTGCAGTACTCCTCACTTTAAAAAAGATCCTGGTAGTGTAATACAGGATTTAATTGTTGAATATCTAAATCTAAAATCGATTATTTTGATTTTATTAGCCAAATCGATCAAAGACGGAGTTGCTACAGGTACGGATTAATATAATGAAGATTTCCTATATTTACTATTCAGGGTAGAGGTTGTTTTTTTTTTCTTTTTCTTTTTTTTACTTTTTTTCTCTAGCTACCTCCTTCACCCTCTTTGTGGAACTAAACTGGTAAAAGACCGATAGTAATTTAAACTTGTTAAATATCCTGTCAGGGACTGTTGTAGAAAAATACCAATGTCTTAGTAGTGTAGTATAGTAGTCGGACCAGTTTGGCATGACCGTTAGTAAGTACCACCCAATTAAATATACTGTGTACCTCGTTCTTATTTCTCTATCTATATCACTACAACTGCCTCCTTTTTTTTCCTCTTCTTTGCACAACTCACTTCCATCCCATAGCTCGAGGGTGGACGTCCCTCGCTCTATCACTTCCTGTGTCTCTCTGACTTTCCTCCTTACTAGCACACTATTCTAACAATCCTGCAATCTTGTCACGGACTCTTGGAAAAGTCTCTCCTCTTCTTTTCAAACTCTATTCAAATCTAATTACTCTTAAACGAACACGCGCATCTTTTTACAATTTAACTCACGTCTTCATTTTATTCAATAAAAAGAATTGGAGGGGTAAGGGCTGTTCTTATTAGGTATAACTTTTTTCTTTTAATTACTATTATACTCATTTATTTTATACAAATTAAGATTCCCTTTATTTAACTTTTACTTTATCCCAAGGGTACCAAAGGTTTTGACCTGCTAACAGCAGAGGTGGCCAGACTTTTAGACCTCTTATTATTTGATGAATATAAGTAGGCAATTATGGTTGCGATCAAAATCTGAGCAACTTTTCTCATATATATTTTTTTGGAACTATTAATTTGAAATTGAAAAAAAGAGAAAACTAATTACCCTACTTTTGCCATTTTAGAATAGTTTTACATACAAATTTATTAGATACAAAAAAAATCAAAAATAATAGAATTTTCTATGTTGAAGAAACACAAGATTGCAAAGCTCTAGGAAGTTTATATCAAAATCTGGATTGTATGAATTTAAAAACAATTTTCAAACAATGCAAATAATAATTAAGTTTGGTATTTTTAATAAAAAAACAAAATGTTGGTTAGTATATAAGAAAAAAAACCTTATACCTTGAGGAATTTTATTTTATCACCGTTTCAGACACCTTAGATGTCTTTTCTCAGTAACTACATGAAGAAACCAAAGAAAGTATCAAATAAGAAGTAAAGAACAACAATATAAGTTAACAAAGGGTACATTACAGAGTAGAAGAATGAAATAAATAATATTACTGCACCTACCATAGATTTTGAGTTAATTGCACTAGAATATTGTTCACATAGTAACCGTTTCAATTCTAGAGTGAGCAATGCTAAAAAAAGTTACTCTGAGTCATTTTTTTAGTTACCCACTGTAGCATTGAAGCGCTTAGTATCTGAACAATATGCTAGTGCAGTTAACTCAAAATCTAGAAAATTCGAGCTGTCTAGTTCTAGTATTGAACCCACGATTAATGTTTTTATATGTTTTTAAGTTGTTTTTTTTTCAAGTAGTCTGAGGAAGGTCAACAAAGGTGTCCGAAACGTTGATGGAATAAATTTCTTAATGTGGGAACTTCCATGACTGGAAGATTGACAGACAGTGTCAAAAGACAGCAGGCTCGGGGCCAATGAAAGGGTGAGAGAAAGGCGCCTAATTTGGCAAACTATCCACTTCCTCATTTCCAAATATTCCCATATGACATGGTACCCAGACTAGAAGTACCCAGACTCTTCCTTCAAAGAAGAAAGCTTTTCCAGTCTTTTAGAACATACTAGTACCAACCTGGAAGTGGAGACACATGAACTCAGCGCCTTAAACGCAGCCTGACTATCCAAGAAGATACAAACACCTTTCAAGTTAGTGTTGCGCCCGTTCCCCTTCAAAATACCACGAGAATTAGCATAAAGTTCAGCCTTGTCAACAGTGGTCCATTCACCAAGAGGTGCTGCCAAGTGGTTTCTTGTCGCAAAAAATCAATTTATTAAAGTGGTACTTCCGGTTGTGGAATTTTGACAGGCAACATACTATCGGATCGTACGATGATACCTAAACGGAATTAACAAGTTTCTGCTTTCTCCGTGATATCATTTTTGAGAGTTTCTTTTTTTCAGAAACCCATCATCAATTGCTAAAAACCTTCTTTATTTTTCCATATTTTCATGAGGAACCACCTCAAAATTAAATGTGTTCAATGAAAATGCAATTTCTAAAATTTTAATGCGAACGTTTTGACAAGAGTCTCGTTTTTATTACTTTTCTTCGTGAAAATTGTAGATTTTATGCAGAATAAATTTCCTCTATGGTACTGTTTGAAAACTATTTTTATATATATATAATATATATATATATAAATAATAACTATAATATGAACTATTTATATAAAAAAGTTAAAAAGAAAAGAAAGGAAACTGTTACTGAATGCGAAAGCTCTGTTGTCCCCATTCTAGGAGGAAAAGTTCCTTTTTAAGTTTAACAAGAGAGCATTGCGTCACACAGTATGCTGGAGAAAAGTGAGCGTAAAGTCTCTACAGAAATACTTTGAATATTTAATTAAATCATTATGAAATTTGTATAAAGCTTTAACTCTGAAGAAGTATAACACCACCAAGGGGGGGGGGAGGAGTACTCCATTCCCCTGAGGCTGGCTTTTTCTCTTACGCGCACTCTATGTATGTGTACACTTTAAAGGACACTGTGACTTCGCTTCCTACCGCTCCTTTCTTCCTCTTTTCTCCACTCCCCCCACTGCAGTTCCATTTCTTTCTTCTCGTTCATAACCATAATCTTGTATTTATTTTAATATATTCTTTATTCATCTCTGTTTTCAACTCTTTTACTCTTTTATACCTTGCTTCTCACTTGCACCTCCTCTTAACGCTTTCCACTAAACTTTCTACTGAATTCATTTTTTAGCCTTTTTTCCTTCTTCTTTCAACTTCATTCTTTCTGAATGTAATTCCTGATTTATTCATTGTACTTATATACTTCATTAATAATTCCATCTGGTCAATATTTTGTATTATTTATTATTATTTTCTGTTACCGCGGGTAAAAGAGGAAGTATTTCGATCTCATCAAATTTTCGAAAATGAGATTTCACTGGAAAAGACCGCAGTTTCCGGTTTAAAAAAACAAACAAACAAATTAGCTTATGGTCTCTGTGGATAAGTCGTGAACAAAATATCTCAGAAACGAAAAATTAACAAGAAGCGTAAATTTTACATGCCAAATGTCATGTTTCATTGATGATCATTGACATGTTTGTTAAATCTGTCATGAAATTTTTATCAAAACGGAAGTGTGACTTTTATAATTTTTTTTTTATCATTTTCTTGAAAATTGGCTTGAAAGATTTTCTTTAAAATTTCCATACCAATTATATTCATAGCGGTCTATCACTTTTACTAGGCACATTTTTTACTTCCTCTTGCAATGAGGCAGCAGATCGTTTGGTCCGGGAGGGTTCCATTGGACACTTATCGGGCCGGAACCGTTCTATGGTGTCTCAAGATGCCTTAGGAGTGCATCTATTAGGACATGGATGCACCGACCGATCAAGGGAATGGTGGGTCAAAACCCCAGATCAAAGGCAGGCGAAAATGTTCATTTATAGATACTCGCCCAGGCTGACTGCAGAATTACTCCAACTAGGCCGGGGGCCCTAAGGATAGCAGTTGGCGTTCTTACTGGCCATTGTAGATTTAATAAGCCACATGCATCGCATTGGCCTGGCAACGGATAGCCTGTGTAGGTTTTGTCAGGAAGAAGAGGAAGCAGCACTGCATTTTCTGGACTTGTATGGCTGAGGTTTTGTCTCTTTGAAGAGGAGAAGCTGTCGCCTGCAAGCCTCAGCCAGGGGCCCCTCTCGGGTCTATTAAGGCAGATAGGACTCGAGAGGGTGCTCTGATGACAGGTGCTCTAAATTGACCACCTGGAAGCCTCCCCAGACTCCACAGTTCGACTAAGGACAGGGCTGGGAAGGGGTCTCCAACTTAGGGGGTGCCACAATAGACGATTAGGCCTCGTTAGCGCAACTTGAATAGCCAATCCCCACATAGAATCTAATCTAATCTAATCTAATCTACTTCCTCTTCCTCGTGTCATATTTTCCGAAATTGAGTTTTCATCAGAAATACATATTTTGCGGTCCAGTGAGTAAGAAAAGAATACTTCATGAATGGTTTTTATATGTGAAAATAATAAAAAATATCTCAAAAAACGAAGTGTGGGTTTATTAATTTTTTTTTTCAGTTTCCCACAATTTTCTGGAAAATTGGGTTCAAGATTTTCCTTAAACTTTCCACACCAATTGTTTACAAAATGCTCTATGGTTGTTAGTTGAAATATGTTTTTTTTTTTTATGGTTTTGTGAGGAGTTAGCTTTGCCAAAGTTAAGCTGTCCCACCTTTTCATTTCTGTACAATGTAAAGTTCTATCACTTTGCTAGGAATTCCTGGTTGGAGAAAATCGTTTAATTAGAATTGTGACATTACGGAAAAAGTTTTTGAGATTTTCAGCCTTTTTCCAGGAAATAGTTTCAAAGATTTTCTTTAAACTTGAAATAATTTTGACTATGTAGATAGTTGCAAGCCTATATCAATTTCCGCAAAAAATTACTTTTTTGACGGATTCCCCGGAGATGTGATGAAGAGAATTAGGATTATATTTAAATTGTGCTACCTAATATTTCTGATCTTGATAGTAGCGCTACCATGCAATTTGTAATTTAGTCACATGTATCTACATGATTCTAAAAATACAGTATGTGTAATGTATGTTTCTCCCAATTCCCCCACCACTTATATTATAGTTAAGAGCAATTAAGCGAACAAGTGACAATCTAAATTTGTAGATATCTTTGCCAGTTGGATTATTTTTTTCTGTGAATTGATATTATGCGCTTAATTACTATTTAATATGACAAAAATAAATAGGTTGTTAGCTTTAAATTTATTGCATTATACATTTTCCAGTGCCTACTAAAAGTAAATATTTTCTTTATTAATTACGATTACTTTACTACAAAATGATGTATGATATACAAAGCAATCTTGAAGTGGAGCTGCTCTTTTATAAATAATGCCATAACCATCCTTTGATGGATATGTTATTTAGAAGATAAGATGTGAGTATTGTGGAATTTCCTATTATACTAAGAGGATTTTATTTTTACCTTCCTTAACCACTAAACTTAGTGTTTGTGGTTCAAAGCTGATTGAAGTCTGCTTTTTTCCTCTCATTTTTTTTTTTCCTCAAACATAAGGAATCCTTTATGTAAATACATTCTTCAGAAGTCTTTGCATTTTATTTTATTAATGATACTGTGAAAGGAGTACTGTTTTAGAAGTAGATAGTCTATTCAATTCATAAATACTTTTAAGAGCTTTAATTACTTTTTATTATTAATATTTTAAAAAAAAAAGTATATTTAAGTACTGTTATTCAGATATAGAATTTTGCTATTCCAAAGAAAAGTAATTTACCTATTTTTTAATTGCCGACAAGTTTTATGAATAAAGTAAAGCTTTATTTAAATTTTTTCACATAAATATTTCATTAGATGTAGTGATGGAATCAAGGGAGCCGTAGGTAAAAAATTTACCACACAAGTGCTACACTAAATAGTTCCAGTACCAGCCGTACAAGCACAACCATCTTGCTTCCCAACTCAAACGCATTACCCTCTGTCACTCTGTCAAGTCCACCGAGACGTACTAGCGAATGAGCATTAATTTGGAGAGTCTTGCTCCCTACTATAAGCTCAAACTCCAACCACTAACATGGAGAAATGCGAATAAAAACCCGGCAATCTGAAGGCAAGTTGTCAGAAATGCTTTGAAGTGTAAAAAGAAGTCGCATGTACAGTTAAAAAAAACACTTGAAGAAGAGCTTCATTCAACACAATTTTCAACAGTAGTTCAACTGCTTGTAACAAGCAATCATCAGTTTTAATTGAGCTACTACCTAAGGCACTATTACAGGCCAAAAAGTAATTAAAAAGAAAAACCACTTTAGCTATTCTTCTATTAGAACAAGGAAGAGTTCTAGCTAGCAATGCCGTTCTTTAGGCGAATCATAATAGTCAACGTTCTTAGCTCGGTCACTCTACCTATTATATCTATATACTCCCTTTTCTTTTCTCATTATATCGTTAAAATATTACTAGCAGATACAGAGACCAATCACGTACGATTGACACTTTTATCCAAGTAAATTCATTTAAGCGAAAGTTATTGAGGAGAGCTGAAATTGTGATTTCCTTTGAAGAAAAAAACTAGTTTTTTTAAGTTTTAGATTTTCCTTTTGATATATAAGATTGAAGACGAATAAATATTTAGTAAAGATGTTTGAAGGAAATTAGTCACATAGATACTTTTCCAATATCTTAAAACTGACTTGCAAACTATAATAATTTTATTGAATTATAATTGTATTATATAAATCATTATCAGAAGATTTTCTTTGTTGGCCGTTAGTTGTAATGTGAAAACAAGAATTGGTTGGCTTCTCGACCAATTCAAGGTAAAAAACAAAAACCAAAAAAGTGATTTTGTAATTGTTTTTTAATAACTTACAAGTTCGACGTTTCGACAAACTTTGTTTGCCTTCTTCAGGAACAATACAAAATAAAGAGAAAAAATTATAACATAAAACACAAACAAAAAACATGGGTGCGATTACAGTAGGACTGCTAAGTCTGTAATGACTAGCATTACAGACTTAGCAGTCCTACTGTAATCGCACCCATGTTTTTTGTTTGTGTTTTGTTATAATTTTTTCTTTTTATTTTGTATTGTTCCTGAAGAATTGTCTTTGTTTGCCACAAAGTTTGTCGAAACGTCGAACTTGTAAATTATTTAAAAAAACAATTACAAAATTACTTTTTTGGATTTTGTTTTTTACCTTGAATTGGTCGAGAAGCCAACTAATTCTTGTTTTCATATTATATATATCTACACATTGTGTATTTATTGATATTATACAAATTATTGATAAGTAAATATCTTTACCAGTCTATATATAGATAGGTATAGGAACTCTAAGTGCATAAAGTGCATGCCCGTGCGAGTGTCAATGTGCGTTGATAAATCCCATGGACTGGAAACACTTAATGTAATGACATGACGTAACCAGCCTATGTAATTGACATAATGATTTCATTTGGTGCCCGTTGAGGCCTTATACTTAACTATATTATCCGTCATTATGGACTTCATCATTTACTAATTCGATTTTATTGGATAAACAATTTTTTTCAGTAATTAATAGTTATAATAATTTATTATTATTGTGTTTTGGAATTTTTAAAAATAAAATTCAATTTTTGTATTTATTTATTTTTTATTGATTAAATATTTAATGGCTAACCATTCAATGAATCCAATCTAATTACCTAGTAATGAGATACATAAATTCATTCAATAAAGTGGTAAAAACTATTGCTTTGCTGAGCTAATCTTTTGTAAAGTGTGACTATACTGAATGGTTTTTTTTTTTTCAGTTTTTCGTGATTTTCTCAAAAACGCTTTCAACGCTTTTCTTCAAACTTCGCATAAATGCCGGTCACTTTTATTTGAAACATTTTACTGAAAAAAACATGTATTAGTTCATTATTGGCCTGACTACAATATAAATCATTCCCTGGCTGCCTGTCTACTACTTGAACATTATATTAGGACATATGTGCAAAATTTGAAATTTAAAAAAAATTTGCCGTGTTAAACATTATAACTTTATTAAGTAGGAGAAAGTTATGTGAGTGTTTCACACAAGATTTTTGTTTTTAAACCTAATTGTTTCAAATTTATTTTACGTTTTTTTTTGAGAGTGCCTTTAACGTCATGTTAAGCTCTTAATTGCCATTTCATAGCATCTTTATATTATTATATAAATCCTCGTTTTTATAATATGGAAGGCAAGTAAATATCAAGAAAAAAAATTAGGAATTTGAAATTTTAGAACCGTGAGAAATGCGTGAGTAAGAGAAAGTCGTATCAGTGTTCACGTAAGATTTTTTTTGTTTTTACTTTCTCTTACTGCTGAAAGAGGAAGTTTTGCGATCGGGTTATTTTCATTTTTTTGGAAATTGAGTTAAATTAGGAAAAACGGGTTTTAGTTCAGATTGAAAGAACTTTACTCTACATTTTCTTTCTTAAAATTTACTTAATCAATCCTCATTTTCCAATAAAAAAAAAAAAAAATACCCTTGTTTGCGTCTACAAAGAATATTAAAGCGCCATCATTTCTTTCTACTTCAATAAAAGAAATAAAAACTTTTAAAAACAATAAAAACATTCTTCAATAACTCTACTACTTCATTTTTATTGGTTCTATTTATTGAACTCTCTCTCTCGCTCTCCAAGCTTGGATATACGAGCCAGCCTACTTGGTAATAAAAATATATATATATATATATTTATATAAAAAAATTGAAACGTGATTGTAATAGTTAGTAAGAACAAGGTATGATGGAAAAAAAAGTAAAGCCTAGATACTAAGAGGAGAAAACTCACACATGCACACACATACACACACATACGTACATACACACGCATACATACATACATGGAACACAACACATTACATTTGAAGAAGTAGCCCTACCTCGCAAGTCACGTTCTGAAAATTTCTTCCTACTGTTGAACTATGCCTATTTTTCATTTGTCCCTAAACCCTATTGAAGAATGAAAAGGCAAAAAGGGAGGGGAAGTTTTTCATCTTTCTCTCTCACTATTCTTCTCACTGTTTCCCCTTCGCCAAGCTCCACCAATCCCCCTATTCGCCTTTTCTATTGGTAAAGTATTAGGGATCGTTACTGAGATTTATTAGAACAGTTTTGCTATGTGGTTGTACTAGTTTGCTGCTCTGAAAATTCTTACACCACTCTAACCCACCAAATGAACAATGAACAATATCATTGGGTTTTTTTTCCCCCCTTTCATTTCCTGTTTCCATCAACACGTCACTAAAGAAGTATTGTTATTCTAGAAAACTAGATATGTAAAGGAATTGTTTTACTTTTCTAGTTTAACTACTTTCTATAATAAATTTGAATAAACAGATCTATTTTAGACCTAAATTAAAACTTGCTAAAACATAACTTGGTCTATTATCACCACTGTTATTTTGAGGAGATTGGTCTTAAATAGAAGAAATTAAACTTAGTTTTTAGCAACTTTCATTGGAAATATTCATCAGTGCTACAAAGAAAACAAAGAGGAAAAAACACACTTATCTCTGTTTAGTCATTCAAAAATGACTTAAATATATATATATAAGTGTTAATGAATAAATATTAGTAGTTATAAAATTCTTAAACATTATTATTTTAATAGGTATATAAATTTATTATTAAATGTTTAAATATTTACTTGTAAAACTGTTTTAATTAATATAGAATGAACTATTAATTACATTAGGTGTCTCGGAGTTTAAGATTATCTTCTTGTAGGTTTACTGCAATTATAATGCTTGCACAGATGACTGTAATTATATTGAGAAGTTATTAATTAGAATTATTTTGATGATTTTATTTATTTAATTTTAACAATTTTGAAAATATAATTTAGATATATCATAGCATTCTACAAATATACATATTGCATTATATATATGATGAAGTTGATGTATAGACCACTAGGTTTTGATAAATCAATGTTACTTTAGCAGCTTTGTCTATTTAGTAGACATCATCTTGTACTTAGTAGAACAAATCTTTTTTCAGATCTGAATTAAAACATGATAATTTTTATTAACCTTTACAATAGTAGAAGAACATTAAGATGAAATAATGGTATCACGTAAAATTAAAAAACTAATTAGTTTTCCTTAGAGATATGTGCTTTGAAATTAAATGAGTTAGAGAAGAATGAATTTTTTAGCAGATAATGTTATTTAATGAATGTTTTTTAAGCAACGAAAGCGGAGAGCGAAATATTTTACTGATTCTTATATTCAATAGGGTATATTTCCTCTCAGTTTTAAATTCATTTTAGAAAATACATTTCAGGTTTTATATTTCTTCAGTTTTCTGTAATATGTGACCCTATTATCAAATGGAAGCCCGAAGGCGCGGAACCTAAGCTTTACTTCCCCCTCCCGACAAACAATAAAAAATCTCCGGTCTGACTGCAACATTTTAAGACATCCTTAGTTTTTAACTCTCTCCTCACAAGCATTCCCTTAAGAGTGTTGCCCTCCCAAATATGCGGAACCTAGTATTTGCGGTAGGGTGACACTGATCTAAGTAGTGATATACCACATTTACCCTGATTCCAACGTCACAAATTCTGACACAAAGAACTAGACGACCTGCCTATTTTGTGTAAATGACTGGCTATCTAAGCGTGCCCAGTCAATACACCTACCAGGTCTCTCAATTGTTATCCTACTCAGCGAGAGAAGATACTTCATGTCTGACTGTCTTATAAATCTCCTAGCCTGGAGACACCTCTCCCTCCAGGGCTTCCCTAATTTCCTTTCCCCCTTTTTTTTAATTTCTCCATCTCAGAATTACTTAGTGACCACTATTGTTGGCATCGGACCTCACCTTGGCCAACTCGTTTACTCTCTGAACATGCATATCCGGCTACCCAAAAAAGCTCTGTCCTGCTCCTCTATGTGAGGCCATTAAGTCTTCATCAACACTCATTCACTAATTTAGAGCTCCAGCGTGGCTTAGACTTCACAGAATATTCTTACCACTTTAACCTCACCCTGCCATTCTCTTCCCCTTCCTCTTCGTCACTCAACCGTCATCCTATATGCAGCTTTTGGCATTCTGTTCTCACCGATCTTTAACAAATGCCCCAGCCAGTTTAGCTGTTTAAGCTGTATAGACTGCTGGATGTATTTTTGAGCATTTAATGCTTTGGGTACTAAAGTCCACATTTCTTACTTCTTCCTTCCAAGATTTACCTGCAAATATTTGCCAGTAGTCCATTTCGGTGGATAGCTATCTATTTCTTTCTTCTTTATTTACAGTCCAGGTTTCGCTCGTATAGCACAACACATTCATATAAAGTTTTATAAATTAAGTGTTTGGTGCTTCGAGATATGATTTTATATACTCCATAGAGGCTTTCTATGACTCTA
Organism: Triatoma infestans; assembly: GCA_011037195.1. NCBI lineage: Eukaryota > Metazoa > Arthropoda > Insecta > Hemiptera > Reduviidae > Triatoma > Triatoma infestans. Next base: position 28,653 of record JAAEAF010005210.1, read on the forward strand.
TTCCCTTCTGTAATTCTTCTATCCACCTCTAATTTTGAACCACCACTTGATCTCAACAATAGATCCCAAGAACTCGAAATTATGTAGAATATAATCAATTTATTATCAATGTTTGCTCATATCTAGCCATATAGATGAATATTTTGCACACTGCTCGTTAGCACTACAGTTGCACTATTTTTAATGATATTGTTTATTGCCATAAAATTTGTATTTCCAATATATATATATATATATAATATACATTGTAAGCATCCAAATTTTTAATTAAACCTGTTTTAATAAAACTTTAATTACTTTTTCCCTTGCTTTTGCTCTTTATACATTATAAATTAATTAGAATGCAAAGGCTCCATATTTGAGAAGCAATAATTTAATAAATATGTAGTATTCCAAGAAATATTTTGAAAGAGAGAGAATACCTAATTACCTAGGGTTTCAGTAGATTCTTGTAATGTTCCAACATGATTTTTATGATTTTGTGTTATGCTAAATATTTTGTGGTATGTTTAATGATTTCATTGGGGCAATATTTGTAAATTAAATATCATTAAAATTAGCAATACATTAGTTTATATAATAGTAAAATATATATAAAAATAAACTATAATTTCTGTAGTAATAATTTGCTTAGATTTACTACAATCATGATCCATTTTCCTCTAACTATGTTTTCCATATTTTCTCGAAAAGAATATAATATTTTCAAAATGAAAACATACCGAAGGCTTAGCACTTTTGTTTGGACAATTATTTCAGAAAATACAAAGAAGATTTTTTGAAAATTCCTTGAAACATTAAGCTTTCTTCCTCTATGGCAGAACACTGCATCCTGAAACATCAGGGCAATGTATGGTTCTACCACCTAGAATAATTCTGGGTTCATTAAATGCATTCCATTTTATGTGAATAACAATGATGAACATAACGTGCGCGGTATCATGGCAACGGCAGCAAAAATTTCCTTTGCAAACATTTGAACTTCTGCAATTTTCCATTTTTGAGTTATACCGACCACAAAAACACACACACACACACACACACACACACAGATCGTTTTCTAAAGAGTAACAAAAATTAAAAAAATAATATAAATTAAGTCTACATGAAACTGTTCCATAAGTTTATTGATAAAAAAGTTTTTCCTCAATGGATATATATATTTGATTTTCCCCAATCGCAAAAATTCAAATTTTGAGGCTGCTGATATTTCCATTATACAATCAAAAGCCTCTCTCTATTCAACTCTATTGTCAAAGGGATACATATATCGTACCTCTATTACCGCTCTACTATATATAACATGCTATTGGACGTCCAACACCAGTCTTGTTTATAGAAGTGGAACTAAATTGAGGTTTAACACATGTCAATATTGATATTTTGTTACAGAATCGTCAAACTTCTAAACAGTCTGTATATATATATATATGTATGTCCGCAAGTGTTTCTGTGTATATAACATACTGTATACCCTATTCAATCGATTGATTGCAGAATTGCAGACACACACACGCATACACACATACGCGCACACACACACACACACACTCACATATATATATAAAACTAAAAGTTCCTGTCAAAATTTTTTCAAATTAAGTTTTCTTTGGTCTTTGAACATATTTTAAGGTCCTCAGATTACGGACATATATTTTTAACAAAGATATGTATATATCAAGAGAAAATGCACTTTATTTCAATAATTAAAATAAAATAAGTGTGGCTGCTCAATTATATGAGTTGCTGAGACACAGCACACCAATCAATTCAGAGAAAACAGTGGTTGAATAGGAATAATGCGTAGGTATTTACTATATACAAATTTATATGGAACAAATGTAACACCTAATAGAGGACCACAGGAGCTATATTTACACAGACTAAAGTTAAATGAATGTGTAAGTCAATTAATCATTGCTGCTCGTGTCCCATATATGTGGTGGTGGATTATAGCGAGAGAATCTAGTATGATTGTTTCGGCAATCTCCCACAGAAAGTCTTGGTCAATTCCCAACCGGTCAAAAAATTCACTCGTGGTTTAGATATTGCCCCTCTACTCCCAAACCAAGTCCCTTCACTTGGAGCTGACGTTCACCAAACCTTTCCCGTATTTTTCCTGCAGATGAGGGATACATTTTTCGTATATGTCTCTCTTCTCTGAATCAACTTTCCTTCCCTGTTCTGGATCATTGGATTCAAAGCGGACGGTATGATCAATGACAAGGGCCTCTTTTCCACCGTAGTTGTACACCACAATGTCAGCGAAACGATTAGTACCTGCTGCATCTAGGCAGTGAACTTCGTCAACCCCATATTACTTAATATTTCCGCTATTTTTGTATTTATATATTTATGTGTGTGTGTGTGTGTGTGTGAGTGTGTGTGACAAAATATTTAAAAAAGAATACCATACTATCATACCTGACACTGGTGACGAGGAACAGAAAGTTAAAAAGAGAATGTAACAGGAAATACGACGTATTAAATAAGGATAAAGTAAAAAAGATAATGAGAAACAGCGCGGTCAGCCAAAGGACAAAGATCCGAATATAAAAAATAACTGTAAATAGCCTGTCGTTAAATATGCAAGTGTAACTACATAATTGTGAAAAACCGATAAAAAGAACAACTTATCGCATCTATGGTTAACGACATTTTGACCAAAACATTTGTGTCGGTTCCATTGGTAATTTATCATCTGTAGTGACATACTATATTAGTTTAGATACAGGACGATTTGGAAGTAACATTGAGTATCATATTCATATTTATGTTAAGTTTGTTGAATAACTTTTATTAGTCGACGTAACAGAATATTTGAAAGCCATATTTGATGTACATATAACTATGTAATGTCTTAAAATATATAACAAAGGAGGATGATAACTGCTTATACAATTTTAAAGTATCGTTGTTGTGAGTAAGAATGCAGTGCTCCTACTATTATTGTAATATGGAAAACTTTAGTTTTTGTCATCCGTTCATGGTTGAACATCGTAACAATTATACATTTTTAATAAATATGTTCGAAGAAGTACGTTCAAAATTGCGTTGATTACAGTTATATATATATTCGGATGATAGAGTAGATTTTGAATGGTGTATTTAAGTTTGCGAATGGTACGATACCTTCGTTACAATGTCTTACTGTTATAAAAAGAAGCATTTATATTTATATGGGACCTTCTAACGTTGGTAAAAGTACTATTATAAATAGCTTGATACTGGTTTACATTCACAAATATTTTACGGACCATCTAGTAAAATTGCATATCCGTTTGATATGTTGTTACAAACTCATAAGTTATCTTGCTGGCGGAATTTAATATTAATAATTGGGATGTAGACTTTTTGAAAAAATTATTAGCAGGTGACGTAGTTACAATATTGAGAAAATATTGTGACAATCGTAAGTTTTCAGATGATCTCCCAATTATTAAGGTTTCAAACTATCGCCCGCCAGATTCTTTGGAGTTTCTAAATCGAGTTATTGTTGTTCATGCGGATGTTGCTTTTTTTCAGGACCATATAGACGAGCCTTATATTACTACTACTGATGCCGTATTTGTACCGCCGACCAGTTCAGAAATATTATCGTCCCCGATTCGTACGTCTACGTCGATGTACTAAAATTCACACCAGTTTCTGCTCTTCATCTCGTGTTAGTGGATGTCAAAAAGATCATTTTAAATGGCTAAATCCGGTTATGTATGACTGTGACAATGATACAGATTTAATAAAAGCGAGCTGTAAAGTATATGGTAAAGTAAAGTTATTGAGCGTGCTTTGGATAATAGGTTCGTTTGATGTTCACCACGTAAGGCATATAAACACTTGTCAATCAAAAAACGAGTGGGATAAATTAAGTGGTTATTACAATATTAAATACAATGAAGAGAATTTGCAAGCCCCAAACTATCATTTTCCTTCGGATGTTGATGTTAATGATTTTTCTGCAACTGGGCCTAAAATATTGGAATATTTTTGTAATAATTCTTATACTAAGGCTGATATTCAAGCTACAGCATTTAATGTGCCAAAGACTACAGATATGGGATATTCTAGTACAAATGTGTATAAGAAGAGGTTTATTACGATTGATTCTTCTGAGGTTTTTAAATGATTCAAAAACATTTGGTGATTTTTGTAACAAAAGGAAAATTAATAGGCCTCCTCCTTTGTTATACGCTAGACCTGTCGATGGTGAACAAAGGAATAATGTACAAGTAGATGCAACTCAGGTGATAGTTTCTTATGTAACTTGTAGGGTCCGGATTATTGTAGATTTATGTTTTCTGGACGTATGCATAATGTAAGCGTGTAATATGTTTTGTAGATGGAAGGTAGAAGAATAAATGTATTTGAAAAGCTTGAAGAACTGTATTCATTAAATACCTGGCCAGCATACTTCCTTGAGGTGTTTTTTTGCAAGAATCTAAATTATTATAAATTAAGAATCTAAATCTAAATTATTGTATATTCTTTCATTATTAGAGGACCTCAAAACGTATATTTCGGATGAAAACTCAGTTTAGACAATTTCTCCAGGATCGCTAAACTTTTACTTGCACCAGAAAGGCAGGCACAAGACACTTCTGAACCAAACAGACATTCTTGTTAAGGTTACCATTCTTTATCCTTTTTTGTTGTTGTTGCGCATCGCGTCTGGTCGTCTTCGTTGTTTTGTGTGTGTGTGTGAGGTTACTCATTATTTTGTGTCATCTGTTTTTAATTTTGGCGAACTTCTAAAATGCAAACTATTTTCTAAATTTCTTAATCCTTAGATGTATATATGTCTTACATTTATACCTTATTTACTGTAAATAGTATATACTATTTACATTTATAGTATACTATATACTATTTTATAGTATCTAAAACTATTTTCCAGAAAAATTGATATATTTATAAAGTGTGGTTGGTTCCGCAGAGCTGGAATGCATCAGAGTTATTTTCCGTGACAGGCTGCTTCGTTTTGGGTTATCGACCGGTTTCGGGCGTTCGCCCATCATCAGGGTGTTTTTGTCAAACAGTGCAATAACGTAGACTTGCACAGAGCAGATACAGTTGTATAAGAGTGTATCAACTGTATTTCCCCAGAAACTTTATCTTGAACACTAAAGTCACATTTCACTATGCAATGTGATATCATTTATTAGTAATATTAAGTAAAAGTAAAACTGTATACAAATAAAAATATCTGGGGTGAAACACTCACAAGACTTTCTCTTACTCCAATTCACAAAGTTACATAGTCTGTAGTTTTTCGAATTAATCTTTGAATATGTACAATGTGCCACATACATTAAAAAAAATGTAGGACAATATGATGAATAGCTACAAACACCAGGTCAAAGAAAAGTTTTTTAAACTAAATATTATGAATTCCTTTGAGATATTTTTTGGGTGTTTAACATCAATTTTATTTTGTCTCAATAGTATAAAAGGCTAAATACAAAATGGCTGACTTTCATTCGATCGTTTCTGTTAAATTCTTTTTTTCTTTCTCTTTTATCAATGGAATGGAAATGTTCAATTTTTTCCTTTATAGCTACCATTAACTATATATAAAAGTGTATACGATGTTAGAAATAATTTTGTTTTGGCATTATTATATTAAAAATTTTATGGTATAATTTGATAATTTGTAAACTCCCTGCGGAGGAAATATTAGGAAAACATTCTAACTAGATTTTATTTTTTTTAAATAATAGGCTATAAATAAGTAGCCAATCACAGTGTAGAAGGGAAGGTGTCAAATGTGGGCGTAGTCAACATATTAATTCTAAATTTCTGATTGGCATAATTTACACGCTCGCATTTGACACCTTCACTTCTACATTGTGATTGGCTAATTACTTATAGCGACTTATTTCAAGAATTTAATAACATAGAATGTTGTTTCGTTTTTATAACATAGAATGATTTAAATTTGCAGATATTAATTGTTTTACCAGTGAATGACTCGACAAATGTAAATAGCAATAGATATGATATAAACAGCAACATAATTTATAGTTCTTCTAACGGTTTTAACGGTTGTGACAAATGCGAAATAAAAAGGGAATTAAAAGAAAAAAATTATCGTACTATTGTTTGAATTATTTTCTTATTAATACTTTTTTTTTACTAGACGCCTGAAATTAGTTAATGATATAACTTTTTAAAAAATCTGTTCTATTGCGCATAAAGTGGAACTTCTGGTTGAGTAATTCCTGCAAGTAACGCTCTGTCAGATTCCTTTGTGACCCTCAAACGGAATGTCAAGTTTGAACTTTCTATAATTTATCGTTTTTGAATTGTACCGTTCACACACTCACAGAACGGTTTTTAAAAACTACTTTTAGAACTCAGGGGACCTGGAAACCTGTATTTCACCTGTATTTTTTAAAAATCACTTTTTGAACTTAGGGGACCTGAGAACGAGTATTTAAAGCAGTAAGAGAATGTAAAAAGTAAAAATAGTTTCAAGTAAGAGAAAACAACAAAAATGATTGGTCGCCGCATTCATTGTTAGTATAACAAATTTAAAGAAATTCACCATTGTTTTTATGGAGAAAATTGCAGAAAAAAGAAAAAAACTAACTGTACAAACGCACTGATTTTTAAACGAACTGTTCAACTGATTTTCTTTAAACTCCGAATTTCGTCAAAATATTTAATTATAATTAATAATATTTAGATGATAGAATAGCATAATAAAATAAAATCAATAAATAAAATGTAAGAACAATAAGAAATCATAGCATTTTTGAGGAAAATATCCCTTCCCCACCATAAATGAATTTTGTCGGAGAAATGTTATGAATAAAAGTTGTAACTCTTTGTATGGGTAGTTGTTACGCTAAGTTTAAAGAAAATAGTTGAAGCTATTTTTAAGAAAGTCACAGAAAACTGAAAAAAATGTTTAGTAAAAATGCACTTCCGGTCAACCGATGTTTTTCTAACTCAGAATTCAGGCAACATATTTAATTCTACTTAATAAATATTTAGTAGATAGAATTGTGTAATAAACTGAAATAGCTCTTTAGATGACAAAACCAACCCAGCCCTACCCTAAAAGTGCCCTTAAATGCATTTTCCTAGAGAAATGTTCCAAATAAAACTCTGTATAGTAGAACTCTGTATGGGTAGTTGATATATCAAGTTTAAAGTAAATCGTTGGAGCTATTTTTGAGAAAATTGCGAAAAAGTGAATAAAACCATTCAGTAAAGTGGTGCTGTCGGTTGAGGAATTTTGACAGATAACATACTGTCAGATCCCATGTTTGGTGATACCCAAACGGAATATCAAGTTTAAACTTTCTGCGATTATTCGTTTTTGAACTATTCTGTTCACATATATAAACACACACACACACACATAGACCATTTGCTAAGAGCCACTTTTTTGGACTGAGGGGACTTAAAAAACCAATATTTCCGGTGAAAAGTCGATATCAAAAATTTGACACGATTACAATACTTTCTCTTACTAGCAATAGGAGAAAGTAAAAAGAATGTTTTTTTTTTTTTCTTCACATTTATCGTAATTTTTACTTTCTCTTATTCCTCATAGTGTGCAATGAAAGTTTCAAGCAAATGGTCTGTATGCGTGTTTAAACAATCTAACTCCAAAATAAAAACTCGTAATAAGTTTAAACTTGATTAATGCACAACCACCGCATCTGACCAATAAAGTTTTAGTCAAAATCAAAAAACCGGAAGTGTGGCTTTATTCAATCGTATATTATTTTGCTCCAAAATTGGCTCCAATTGTATTCTTTATACTTCCAATCTTGCGTACACACATAATGGCCTACCAATTCTATTTTAAGCATTTTCTAGGAAATTGATTTATTTTTTGCGGGGGGTATTTTCAAGGGAAACAGCGATTTTGCAAAGAGAGTTTTAGAGTTTTTTCTACATTAATTTTCTCGAAAACGGCTACAACGATTTTCTTTAAACGGGAAAGCTATCTCCACAAATATAAACGAATCACTTTGAATTGAAACGATTTTTCCGATGAAGGTATTTTTAATAACGGTTCTGGGTTAATTTAAATTCTCAGATATGCATTTATAATCTCCATCTTTTCTTTTTGACCCAACTAAGCGTTTGTAAACAATGCAATTTTTTATGAAAATTTGTCAATTCAATTAATTGCGGTAAGTCTTGTGAATTGTTTCACACAAGATTCTTTTTATTAAAAAAAAAAAATTTGATTGTAAAAAAGTCGGCCAGAAAGAAAAGTTTATTGATCTGTGGCTGTACTAGATTTTCCATTTAAATGCGCATAAAAATGTAGTTTGAATCATTTCCTGGTCTATATAAGATGACTGTGCCTGTAAGTGATATTGGATCTGGTTTTTGATTGGTTCGTTATAGAAGTAGGAGTGTGGGAGTTGCGGGAATTGAAAGCAGTTTCTCAGTCTTTCTCTCTCTATCTCTCTCTTGATACGACAGAGAAGATATGTCTTCCAAGTTGATCAAGTAGTCTGGAAAGTTGGGATGAGAAAAAGAGGACTGAAGAAGAGACTGAGATAGGAAAAGAGAAAACAAGTTGAAGTATGAAAAAGTGATAGAGAGGACAGTAAAGGTAGATCTGCTGGAGAAAATATTGGTGCAGGATGGTGAAGTATTTTAAGGGAACAACCTGGACTAAAAGAGATTAGCAGAGAAACAGATGGGGGTGAGATTCAAGAAATAGAAGGAAGATGGAGGAAAAAAAAAATCAAGTTACCAAGGATCCAAAACAAGCAAATTCAACCGTTTGTCCAAAAAGAAAAAAACAAAGCGAAAAAAGAAATGTGCCATGATTAATTCGCAAACCGTCCATTCGGAAACTTTTTCTCTGTCTTCCACTCACCCACCCTCCAATCACTGCCCCCCTTCCAAAAGAAAGACTTCCTTGTCTCGTATCGTCTTTTCAGACTGTACTACTGGCCCGGACAGTGGCTAAATTATTCGAAATCCAGGATTATTTATACATCCCTATTCTTTCTTCTGCTTTCTTTTTTTCTTTTACTTTCTTGTCTACTTCTTTAAACTCTTACGTCACAGTTAAAGTACACTTTTTTTCCACTCACTGAGCTTTACCCAAGAAAATAAAATAAAGTATAGAATCTTTCAGTCACTTTGAATTTATTTATGTATTTTTACGGTACATCTATCTACCTTTAGCATACATAAAATAAAGTACCGATAAATTTATAAATATCATCTCTGCTGTTTAATATAGGATATCTACTTTACTTTATAAATATTTAATTGTTAAATTTAAATATAACACTCACCCTTTCTAAAACGCGTAACAACATTTGAAATATGACGTAAGAGATTCCCCGGAATCCATCTGAAATCAGTTTTTCTGCAAAAATTGTTTCATATAAAAGAGACAGATAGATTATTTTAGGGGATAGTGCACGGCGATTTGAAAGATCTATTGTGTGAGCCTTCTCAATGCACTTGCGGCCTCCGAGCACTGTTCTCTAGCTACATATAACACTCCCATCACCGGGCAATGAGCTGTGGAGTCTCCACCTAGGAAGAGAAATTCTAAGGGCCACACTGCTAGACTCGAATCTGTGTGGCGTCCATATGGCAGTCCAGCGCCCTACCACTGAGCTATACCTTTCGCTATATAAAAGAGAGATTTATGAATGGTGCATTTTGCATATCAAATTTAAAGAAAATTAATCCAAAACACAAAATAATTCCGAAAACTCAGAAAAACATGTTCCTAAAGTCGCAGTCCCGGTAGAATTTTAGCAATACATTTAATATACTCAATATGATGTATGTGATAGCATTACTCATTATATTTAGAAATATTTTATATTATCAATAAATGATTTTTTTGAAAAAATTTCAATGAAACAGCTTTTAGTTTATATATACAACAACAAAAAATCCTCAAGATCAACCTGGAAGGAATAACAAGCAATCTGCCCTTTGAAAAGCAAACAAGCGGTCGTCAACCTGGTCCCCTAAACAGATGCCTCAAGATCAAGCTTGATATGTTAACAAATGACCCCTTGAAAAACTAACTAGCTCGTCAACCCTGGTATCCTAAACAAAATATCACAGCTAGAGTGTCTCAAGATCAACCTTGAAGGCTTTACAGCCAACGCATGAACTGCTAAAATAATAAACCAAAATTTGAATGACTCTAAACAAGAGGCCAAGAATAAACCAAAAACAGCTTACTGGTTATAACACAATTCTCAAAGAGTTATTCAATTAACTGCTGGTCACAAGTAATCAATTACCTGAATTAAGCTCTCTGCGAAATGCCCTTTTATAGATCAGAGACTTCTGTCGACAGTTAGAACAAGCAAGAGTCCAAACTAGCCATTACGCTCTTTAAGCGTCTATTATCAGCCAAACGCTCCCATTATACGTTCATCGCCAATATTATTACTTTTCAGACGGTCATTCTGTCATCTATATACTGTTGTATATCATAAAAATAAATTATAACTTATATAAAAAGTACAAGCAGTGAGTTTTTTTCCTTTATACATTCAACAACAGATGAACGATCATTACCAGAGTACAACCCTCAGATTGCTGGCTTTTGTTCCTATTTCTCCTATCTCTACGACGAAGCTTGGCTATCCAAGTCAAAGCTCATACGCTTTCACTGATTAATTCTCTCATTCGTTCATGAACCACTATTGTTAACGTTTTAATAAAGAGATTACATTAGGCGAGATTAGTAGGAAACTCTTGAGAATATAGAGAGTTAGCGACTTAAAGAGCGATTAGACAAGCTTGTTTGGACGATGATAACTTCTTGATGAATTCGTTTCAATGGTCTTTCTTCTGAAATTAAATTGTATAGTTTATTTTTCGTGGAAAACTAACTCTCTCTGTCTCATTAAAACTGTCTCTTTAATGAGAATACATTCAAATTCCGGGACTTTCTCTTCTGAAAATTTGTGCAGTCAGTTTGCGCGCTTTTTATTCATTCTTCTTTTCTCCCATTCACATATTGTCTTATCTTCTTATCCTAATAGTTTTAGAAATGAGGTCTATACCAGCAATCTTCCTGTTATTGGGTACTTTTTGCAGCCTAGAGAACCCGTAACTCCGCCTCCAAAAATCCATTTCTTGTATGTTAAATATAAATTGTTTAATTGCTGTACTGAGTTTTCTGTTTCATTCTTAAACATAACATTTAACACTAACAGGAGAAAGGAAAAATGGATAGACTTATATTGAAATTTTCATTTATACTCTTCTATCTATAATTATTATACATATAGTATTTCAAACAATAAATATTTAAAATCCTTTTAAGGCCTGGAAGGATTTAATGTTATAACATGTTGTGATAACATTATCGTCGCTTTATTATTTCCATTATCTTTATAACATTGCTTACTCTTCTACTCTCCGCACTTTCCCTCCCTCTGTAAAGTAATATAACTTGTAATGTAATGTAATTCTCTTTGATTTTAGACGGCCGGGCGTGTATTATGTTACTTTACTTAAAGCTATACTATATATTAATAATATTATAAAGAATAAGGTTTTCGAGTGGGGATTTTTGCTTAATGAAAGTAATCTGTAACATATAATGTAGTCTATTTAAGTTGATATGTATAAGAACAAAGAATTACGTAATACTTACATGCATACTACACATTTATGTACTCGTAGATTTATATAAAATTATATCTGTATTTATTTCAACATATTACAAATTATTCACTTAGGGTTCCCTTTTTATTTTGAACTATTTTCGACTGTATAAAACGATCTCCCCTCCCCACATACATATGTAATGGATGGGACATGATATTGGTGACGTTAACATTAAGAATACATAAACTCACTACCTATACTTTCAAGCACAATTTATAAAAAAGAGGTGATAGAGTGGTCGAGCACAGAGCGATGATGTTGGTGATTTAGACCAGTTGCCGTTGGATAATTAGAGAGCGAAAGCTAGCTTCAAGAGCGGTTGTAGATATTTATAACTTTTTATTTTTCTAATGGTCGATGCAGCGAGCTATTACAGTTAGCCCTACACTACTTATACCAATTCTCTTGCACTCACTTTTAAATTTTGGCGGAAAATCTTTAAATAGGTGGCAGCTGGCACGTTACCTATCCTAAAGAAATGCAAATACATCTCGAATCCAAAACATGACCTCCCAACTATGTTTATCACATGGCGGCAATATTGTCTTCCCACCTCCAAACATATTGCCTTCCACGGGAGCCATAACTATTGCACTTTGACTCATCCGAAAATATAACAGTAACCTAATAGGCTTCCGATTTACCGATATACTGCTCAACAAGCTTTCATACACGTGTCTTCATATGATTCTCTAATAATCAAAGACTTCCCAAAACTAGTGTTAAAACGTTTCCTTTGCTTTTGCACCATTTTTTTCATTTTTCACAGAAAAAATTAGGGCAAACAAGTTTAATGGTTTTTCAGAGCAGAACAAGCTTAAAACTCTGGTAGAAGTGCAGTGAAATAGGAGACTTAGACCTTGTCAGCCGCCAGCCAACCATGCGCAAGAAAGAGAAAATTAAGCCTCATCTACAGTCAAGATGGTGGAGGGAGGAGTCACGCCCCTTTTCAACCGAGGTTCATTGCCAATTAGCTATCAAGATGTAACGACCCTGAAGAAGCTCATTGCAGTATGGGCGAAACAGCGTTTTCTAGCACTTTTCTGACGAGATCTCAACCTGGAAACGCAAGTGTTTTTCATGCAATGGCTGCGGGAAACTAAAAGATTATTAGATATATTGCCAATATTTTGTTTAAACTTTATACCAATATTATTTGTAATTTATTAATCCCAGAGTTTATTAGAAAAATAAAGGCTAAAAATGATTTCGTTACTGTTTTAACTTTGATATAAACCATATTGAATATTATAAAGCGCCCTTTGTCAGAGCTTTATTCAATATACACATTTTGCCTATACCTTTTTGACTTACTGTATAAGTTAAAGTTATAATCTAAAATATTAGCCATTTGCTTTTAAGTTTACCTAAAGTATTTCACAAGCACCTTTTCATAAAAGCCGTAAATTATTCCATTTAATTATTAATATTATCATAAAGTTATTAATAGACTATTTCTTAGTATTTATTAATTGAAGTGGAAAATTCTGTATATAGAATTTCCCTTATCACTAGATTATAAAACTGAATGAAAAGTAGGAATCATTAACAAATTCTTTTATCTTTAACAAATTTATCAAATTATTACAAAAGTTGATTAAAGGTCGAATGTTTTCTAGTTGTTTGAAACAATTTATTATTTATTAATAATTAAATTAATCACTAATATATTATCTTAAAATAAATGGATTTCCTTTGAAAAAAGATTTCCTGGGATCTGTGTTAACATTCAATTTGTAATGAAGGAGAATAACTTTAAAAATCTAACGTGTGATGTGACATGTGGTTATATTAATTAAAAATACACGTAAATATGGAAGTTTGGTGGTTGTATGCTGGTTCTCATCAAATAGCAGATAGTAAGTACTTGATTGTGATTATATTATCGTCCAAAAGAGAGAGCCTTGATCAATACTCAACAACAATCAGATATCGCAGATTCCCCCCATATTGCTTTTAATGTTCATTTTCCTGGTGAAATTTTCAAAACTTTGAAATCCTTTTCTTTCTTTTGAACGACATCTCATCAAAGCAACATATAATTATTGCCCGTGGCTGAATAAGGGACTGTCCACATATGGTCAACAAGATCAAAACTCTACCCTTAAGTCATAGAAATTAATAGTTATAGCAAATGCTAAAACTATTAACAATTTTTTGATATTTTAACATCCTCTTCCTTTGAAACAGCTGTAGCCGCACATTCAGATGTTACGGGTATATTATATAACTCATTTGTCAGGCCCTCTTATAAAATAAATCAAATATTTTTCTTGATTTTCTTGTACTACATTTTTCAATACCAGGTATTTCTCAACGAAAGAATAGGTTTTTCTGAAATGTTTGTTATTTCACCAATATATCGATCAAAGATAGTTCATGATCCGAAGTTTGATCTATATCTTAAAGAACATCAGGTTTATTGTAAATCACATCAGATATACATGTAGATCTCGGCACATTTCTTAGTCTTCACTTGGCCGTAATGAGAGGTTGCACCAATATGGTATCTGCCTGCCCCTTTACATCAAGAAGTCAAAAAGGTATCGCCGTCTCTCTGATATTATATCTGCTAGAAATGTAGCAAAAGCAAACATCGAGTTAAATATACTGATATCATTTCTGAAGGCTTTATCATAGAAAATTTGTTGCAACTCATCAGGAATGGAGATAATTCTGACAATATTTATTTTTGTTTTTTACTTTCTCTTACTCCTAGTAAGAAGAAGTATTGTAATCGTGTCAAATTTTCGATATCGAGTTTTCACCGGAAATATCCGTTTTGAGGTCCCCTGAGTCCAAAAAAAGTGGTTTTAGCAAATGGTCTGTGTGTGCGTGTGTGTGTGTGTGTGTGTGTGTGTGTGAACAGCATAGCTCAAAAACGAAAAACGTAGAAGTTGAAACTTGATATTCCGTTTAGGTATCAATATGGCATCTGACAGTGGGTCATCTGTCAAAATTCCTCAACCGGAACTACCACTTTACTTGTTGTTTTTTTTTTTTACTTTTTTGCGATTTTCTCAAAAATGGCTCCGACTATTTTCTTTAAACTTGTAATATCAACTACGCAAAGAATGAGCTACAACTATTATTTGTAAAACTTTCTGGGAAAATTCATTTAAGGGCAGTTATGGGCGGCGAGGTGGGGTTAGGTTTTCATCTAAACTGCTATTTCAGTCTATTAAACAATCCTATCATTTAAATAATGTTAATTATAATTAAATATGTTGTTGAAATTCCGAGTTTGAAAAAATCGGATGACCGGAAGTGCGTTTACTTTACCACTTTACTAAATGATTTATCCACTTTTTCGCGATTTTCTCAAAAACAAATGGCTTGACGATTTTCTTGAAACACATTATATAAACTAAACATACAATGATCTACAACTTTTATTTAAGACATTTCTCTAGGAAAATTCATTTAAGGGCACTTTTAGGGGAGAGGTGGGATTATGTTTTTCTCTAAAGTGCTACCATAGTTGATTATATAATTCTATCATCCAAACAAAATTAATTAGAAATAAATGGATGGCCAAAATTCCGAGTTTTAAGGAAAATAGTTAACGGAAGTGCGCTTTTACTGAACAGTTTTTTAGTTTTCGTCTTATTTGACTTAATTTGGTACACCAACTATAAAATTTGTCAATTATAAGTTTGAGAACTGGAGTAAGAGAAAGTTGTGTGAGTGTTTCACACCAGATTTTTTAATTTAAGGGTGGGGATTCACGCCTTAATATTTTCAAGAAAATTCTGCTTCAAATGGTGCAAACCGCTTGAAAATCCTTACCGTGATCAAAACGTGACCAAAATCGTGACCCAAATGGCTTATTTTTTTATATAATAGATATATATATATATATAAAATAGATATATGTATATATATTATACAAGAATTTATTAACCTTTATTTTCAAAGAATTGTTATAAAGCTAATAAAATAAATAAATAATGGAATTAAAAAGAATAGTTAGATTTTATTCCAATATCAATACTTGCTTATTAAAAATTATATTGCTAGATTCCAATAATTGGAGTCATTTCATATAAATGAAATTTAATCTTTCAATAGCAATATGATATTGAATCTACCAATTAGATAATACAAGAATACATAGAATATATAGAGTACGTAGAATATTATATTGCAATGCAATTTTAAAATGAATATTTTCCTTCTGCTATTTATTTTATCGATTTTATTTTTATTAGCTTTATTATATTTTCTGCATTTAAATTAACAATAGAATATTCAAGGTATTCATGGATAAGGTTTTCATTTATTGTGACTGGATTAACAAAAAGGATTGTGATCGGATCAAATTTTTGTAGTCTTTCTTCTCTCACTATCCCAGACAACCCTCTAAATTTCAGATTATATTACCTATCATCTAAATAATATTAATTAGAATTAAAAAATGTTATTGAAATTCCGAGTTTGAAGAAAATCGGATGACCGAGAGGGCATTTTTACTAACAATTATTTACAGTTTTCTGTTATTTTCTCTAAAACGACTCCAACGATTTTCTTTAAACTAAGTATGGGAAGTACATGTATTATGAGCTACAACGTTAATTTGAACATTTCTCTGGATAAATCATTTAAGGAAACTTTTGGGGAAGAAGTACGAGGTATGTTTTCCTCTAAAGTGTTATCTTAGTTGTTTATACAATTCTACTATCTAGACAATAAAATTAGAAATAAATTGATTGCTAAATCCGAGTTTCAAGAAAATTAGTAAACTGGAAATGCTCTTTTAATGAACAGTTTTTTCAGCGATTTTCCCACTAAAAAAACCTAACAGATTTCATTAAATTTGGGACACTACCTATGAATATAGGGAACTTTCACTTTCGTTTGCAACTTTTTTCGAGTAATTCATTTAAAGAAGTTTCGAGGGTCGGGAGAAAATCATGCTTTCCCATTGATATAGAACTGAATAAAAAAATTTAGTAAAAATCAGAAGCTTGAAAAATTGCAACACAATTTTGTAAAAACTGCAATAAGATAAAGTTCCGTGAGTGTTTCATGCAGATTTTTATATTTAGGGCAAATAAATTATTCCAAATTGGTGAAAATGTATTAATTTTAAAATTTTAACTTCAGTGAAAGTCATTTCAAAATTTCATATCAGATTTTGTTTTCTTAATAATAAATTTAAAACTTAGCTAATTGATTCAATTAATAAATAACCATAACAGATATTTATTTAATACTTTGATGAACTTCTCTTTATTGGTCTTTATTAAAATTTCAATACAGTCGGTTGAATTTAAAATTCATTGTTGAACATTCTACTTCTTCCTTCTTCATGGTTGCGGTTTGAACTTTAGGAAACATTCTTCAAACATAATTTTACGGTTAAATAACCAATAACTTTTTCCTTTAATAACTGTAAACACTTTAACGCTATTATTTTGGAAATTGTAATCACCCTTATTACATCCTTTTATACATAAATTCATAAAATTATCCTGCGAGGTGGCCAGGTTATGTAGGTATATCACATTGATTTAAAAATTTGTATATTGATTTTAATTTTCCTATCAAGAAGATTATAGTTTCCCTGAAAACTCATCCTCATGCCCCATTCCGTAGTTACTTTAAATTGTTATTCTTAAGTTATTTTAAATTTGAATAAATCTTGACTAACATCTTTGGCGCTATTTACCCAGTTATTGATTCCTCTGGCCTGCTGAAGAAGCCCCCGCCTGTATGACGGTCTTATGTAGCTGCCATCCTGTACCTTATTCCGAAAGCTCTCAGCATCCTCCAACACACTGTACATCCATTTCTGCCATCTATGTCCAATTTGTCATTCCGTAAGCTGATTTATCGTAATGAACTTGAGAATTTGCTTGTCGGTCGCCCAGCGAAATAATCTACATACTTTATTTAGTTTCATTTTGGTAGAGCACCAAAATCAAAGTTGCCTTCTAAGATTCAAGTCAATATTCTTTTCACTTGTCATTCACTTGAAAGAACATCTCATCCCGTTTGATGTGGAAACGCTCAATCTTCAGTACTGTACATAACAATTGATTGAATTATGTCTCTGGATGATTTAAATCAATGTTTGGAATCACAACTGTCTGTTTAATCGTTTTCTGGGGATTTTATATAAATTTTGTTGATAGTGGGGTTACAAATTAGTTCTAAACACATACCGTTAATTGCTTTGTAGATTCACAGTTAGCTCCTCGATAATCCCCAAGAAAACATAAAATTGTATACCATTGACCCCCTGCCAGATTACTATAAAATCAATTTCTTCAGAAATAAATTTTTAGATTTATAGAAAACAAGAGAAAGGATGCCAAATTTAAGGAAAATTGTTGGAGTCATTTTATATAAAATCCGAAAAAACTGAAAAACCTATTCTGTAAAATCGCATTTTGCTTTAGCAAGTTTCTATGATCATGGAAATTTAACAGTGAATTAATGGACTTTAATAGGTGGGAAAAAACTGTACATTTTGAGAAATATGTTGAAACTGTACATGTTAAAGCTTTCCCACTAGCTCTGAAATTTCAATTTCCCAATAAAAATAGTTCATATGAGAAAAGTGATGTGTCTATATATTATGTACGCGAAGTTTAAAGAAAATAAATTTTTTGGAAGCCATTTTTGAGAAAATCGCTGAAAAAAACAACAACTGAAACCAGCCATTCAATAAAATTGTACTTTTGGTTGATTTTGACCGAAATCTTCGTATCATGGTGGTGCCTAAACGGAATATAAAGTATAAACTTCCTGCGATTTTTGGTTGTTGAGGTATGCTTTCTCCCTCGCTCTCTCTCTCTCTCTCAAACACACACACAAACATATATTTATATTCTAATATCACTTGCTCTGTAAACAGGGATCCTTATTTCCGGTATAAACTCAATTTCAGAATTTATCATGAGCGCAATATTTCTACTTTTAGCGGAAAGAGAAAGTAAATATCTATAAAGATACTCACATATGCACAAACACAAAAACACACACACACTATTGTTACACTTTTAAATTCGTAATTACTAGGTTTTTATTTAGAAATGGCAAGTTTTGTTACTCCTTAAACTGCTATAAATGCTGCCTTTTTTTGGTGAACAAGCTAATATTGGAGCGAGAGAGAAAATATAAAGCGTCATCTCAGAAATCCCTTTAAAATTTTATTTATATATTGGCTGAAATCTAATGAAAATGAAAAAGTAAGAAACTTTCATATTTGAAGCGAATTTACCGAGCTCTCGAGGCTTTTAGAGAAAATTCAGAAAAAGCAAAAATTCGATTTAGTTAAGTGATTTTTATCAGTTGCCTATTAAAAATCACCTTTTTACCCGTAGCATTTTTCATTTTTGACTTACGAAGATGCAGAAGGGTTAAATAAAGATTTTACTGGCAAATAGATCAAAATTTATTGATGATAATACATTTATTTTATTTATATAAACATTTTCACCAATATTTATTTTGAGAAAGAAATAAAAGAATCACAGGAAGGTTGATGGTTTGCTATTCTTGCTCTTCTTTTGATACGCAAGTTGACAAGATGACGGGGAATACAAATTTTCAGATAAGAAAGCACAATATATACTAACAAATTAAAGTGATCAATTTAATGAAAATGATAATTTATTCAGATAAATCTGTCACACTCTCTCTCTTGTTCACAATTTCGCAAGATATATTTTTATATATATATATATACATAATATTATTCTACGAACAGGATGGCAAGGGGTAAAAAAAAGTCCCAGAAGATATTGTCAGTTTCATTCACAATTCCAAGGGGAATATCACCAGAGGAATATGTGCTACTCTTTCTGTTTTTTTTTTCTTACACAAATATGGACATGGATGAGATGTCAACATGGTCGGAATAAATTTTTGCTACTCCATCAAGCAGAAAACTCTGGTTATGTTCGTGTACAGACAGACACACTTATGAGTGGTGAAACAGTGAAAGCCTGTTTGTTTCTAATGCATAACCAATTTTAATTTTCTATAATTACATGTTTTCTCTTATTGCTGAAAGAGAATTTATTAAATTCTCCGTTATTTATTCACAATTTTCTCCTCATATTACTTGAAGATAGTCTCTGTACAAGAAAATTTAATTTTTACTTTCTCTCACTACTTATTATTATCAAGATGAAGTAATACGATCGTATGAAATTTTCATAGTTGAGTTTTTACCAGAAATGTATATACCGAGGTTCCCTGAGTACGAGAAAATATGTATTATATGTAAAGAAAACAATTTTCTTACTCAGGGAATCTACAGTATAAATATATAATATATATTTGGTGTGCGTAAAAGGCTAAGTATATTATGTAGATATAAATATCCACCACTTTTAACTGAAAGATTTTCGGAGAAAAATTGTATTTGGAAAGTCCTTGGAAAATTTGTAACGTTATCATTTTATTTTAAACACATTGGAATTTGATGCTGGTGGGCGTCTCGTCTTCTAGACTAGGGATCTCCCTAGCCGTGTACGCTAACCAACATATGTTCCCCCACCACTGTATGTTTATTTTAAGGCAACTAAATATTAAAAATCCCTAATATAAAGGAATTTTGTAATTTTATAATTATACTGCAGTATGAGCGTCTCATAGTGATTTTTGTTTTAATTAAAAGAAAAATATAAAGAAAAAGTGTGATAATTTATTTTCCAAAGAGGATAAGCAAAAGTGCATTAATGAGGGCAAGAGTAGTCTGCGCTAAAAAAAAAAAAACAGAAACGTTAAAAGAAAAGGTTAAATTGCTGAGAAGGCTTTTAACAAAACACTAGACGTATTCATTATAGTGTATTCAGTATATATTTTTTTTTTTTTACTTCGCCTTTTTCTTTCATGTTGAAAGTACATAGATGTGCTGTCAAGTAATAAGAACTCAAGACAAAACAAAGACTTGACGGCAACTAGTTCGTAAATCAAGTAGGAACATTGAAGAATGGTAGTGAAGTGTTGAGAAAGAAGGAGGAGAAACAACAACATGAAGAAGAAGAAGAAGAAGAAAGAGAATAATAAGGTGTGTTTCTGCTTTGGATGAGGTGAAACTGAAGAAAAACTGAAGATGTGTAGTATAGTCTTACAGCTGAAGTGTTTAGTGTTTTTTGTG
The DNA here is from genome assembly GCA_011037195.1 of Triatoma infestans. Taxonomy (NCBI): domain Eukaryota; kingdom Metazoa; phylum Arthropoda; class Insecta; order Hemiptera; family Reduviidae; genus Triatoma; species Triatoma infestans. The sequence goes on from JAAEAF010005210.1 coordinate 49,402, forward strand.
TACAAACATACATACATACACTTTACTCTCTTCATATATACACAATGAGGAAGTGTGAGTAAATATAAGAATGAGTTAGTCTGGTAATGTGTGTGTGTGTGTGTGTGTGTGTGTGTGTGTGTGTAAGAGATAGAGAGAGACAGCGAAAGAGCGCGAGCTACAGAACTAAACCTAGTTTATTTAAGGCATACATATATATAGTGTACAGAGATGACGTCCTAACAACTACCACATTGCAACAAAGCTCCTCTATTGCGTATCATACTATACCAAGAAAGTATAGCAAGAGAGTGTCAGACTCTCTCACTCTCTCTCTATATATATATAATTTCCTTTTCTGCCATGAATCTCTTGACAATAGCATGCTTCCATATCATGTTTACTTTAGCACGCACACACACAAACCGACCGACCGACTGAGTTTAAGAAGCTGTTTCCCGCTTTCCTGCTTATTGCTGCACTGGCTGGTGCACAAAGTTTGCCGTCCCATCATATTCATTACTTAGAGAAATCTTCAAAACTAATACATCTTCTATGCTTACTCATCATTGTTTACGTAACGCCCGATTTAAGTTCTTTTTGGAGAGAGAGAAAAGATATAACAAATTCCAACTGGATATATTTCAGAAATATCAGAAACTCTTCGTTCAACCCATATTGTACTGTTGTCATTATCGATTTCATTATCAACTGTATTTTTACTTTCTCTTATTCCGAGAAAGAGGAAGTATTGCGATCCTGTCAAATTTTCGATATCGAGTTTTCAACGGAAATAAATGTTTTGAGGTCACTTGAATATGAAAAAAAAGTTTTGTTGTGTGTGTGTGCGTGTTCTCTTTAATGACGTTTTCCATTCCTGAAAGTAATTGTGCGAAATATAGTTCATTTTTTCGCTATCACCTTTCTTTTATCAATCACCATCGTGCTAAATATTTCAAAAACAAAACAAAAAAATTCTCAGAAATCCAAGATTTGATATTACGTTTAGTTACTAACCCTTATGTGATACGAAGGTTTCGGACAAAATCCATCGTCAGGAAAGGTGACTTTATTAACTTTGTTTCAGTTTTTCACGTCTGCACACAGTTTTTTACCATTTACAATTTGTAATATTTTTAATTTAAGCGGGGTAGGTCCAAAGCTATTCGAAGCTTACCTCCTACCTCATACATAGCTTACCTCAAAGTTCGGAGCATTCTTGGAGCACTGCCGGCCTCTGGATTGCGTTATCTTGTTACAGACAACACTACCCATCACGGACAGTGAGCTGTAGAGGCTGCTAGGAAGAGAAAATCTAAGGGCAGCATGCCAGATTCGAACCCGGACCTCTACGTGTCTAGTCCAGCGAGCTACTACTGTGCTAATCCCTTCCTTATACATTTATAGGTCTGTGATATGTATTTAAAACTACTACCAGAAAAATTGGTATATTTACAAAACTCTACAACAACTTTACTTTCTGTTTCAAGTCACATGTCTCTATGTAATGTTATACCACCATCTATTAGTAATATTAAAGAAAAACAAAATTAAATACAAATAAAAAAACAATTAATGTTTTTTTTTACATTTATTATAATTTTTACTTTCTCTTACTCCTCTGTCTCTTACAGGAGTGCCGTCGTTGCAAAGCGAGCATGCCGTACCACTCCAATCCTATGCAAGCGCTCACTTAGATAGTCATGGCGATTTGGCATTCTAAAATTGGCAGTGAACCCACGTCGAGGTAGATGACTAAGGATCGCGTTTCATTGTTAATGAAAGAAATGCTTTATAATCCAATTAAAAGAGAATGGGGATCCTAAAAGAAGCTGCTAACTATTTTTTAAAGCGGTTAAATTCCGTTTTTCTCTTAATTCATGTAGTTTATAAAAACATTTCATTTTCAATGAAAAAAAGAACTCACTTTCATTGAATTCACCCTGTAATGGAATCGTTTGATGTGTGATTCCTGGAGTAGCAGATGTCTTGAAGAGGGCGGAAGTTAGTTTGAGAGATTTTGGGAAGTTAGTGCTCGAATAATTAAACGGTTTATATAAAAATAACTATAATTGAACAATACTTTGAACGTTAGAAATGGTAACTAATAATTATAATAAAATACTTAGTAATAAATAGAAGATAAATTAGAATGATAAAATAACTAACTAAAGTGCACAACTAAGGAATGATAAGTTTGAATATAACTGTGTATAGTAAATTGCCGCTTGTGTATAAGACGTGCTCGTAGGCCGTAGATGATATAATAAATATTCGTCGTATATGATCGAGTTTATATATTACTGTTGTTCACACTCACACCAAGACATCTGTCCTAGTGTGCGACCTTCGTAGTTTGCTGAACTTATTCAGGTCAGTTCAGTGGCCAACCTTATCGCAGTGCTTGCTTATTGATGTAAGTATTGATGAAAAGGCTTTGTTGTTTGTTTGGCCGCGGCTGTTTTATTACTGCCACCCTCTGTTAAGATAGCAGCTGGCTGGAACCACTAGTTGTAATTTATTATTTCTTTGGTGTACTTTGCCGATGTCAATGACTTAAAGATGTCAATGACTTTACCAAGTCATTACAACCCAAAAAGGATATTCCTTATCTAAGTAATCAGGGTAGCCCTAGCTTTTCCTTCTGCCTGATATTTGTGTATATCACTCAGCTTCATGGTGCTGTTTACCAGGGAGCATTATTCCTGTACGGCACATTCCCAGGCTGACCCATTAAGCATCCTTCTTTTGCCAACTTATCCGCGTTTACTAACAGTAAACTCAAACTTGATAGTAGCACCGCTTCTGACAATAAGGCTTTCGTCAAAATCCAACAACCGAAAGTGCGACATTTTTAAATAGTTTTCTTCTTTTTTTTCAGTTTTCTCAATTTCTCAAAAATTGTTCCAATAATTTCTCCAAACTTATCTACACACTATATGGCCAATCAAATTAAATTTAACACAAACTTAACACTTCCTCTTACCAACAGTAACAGGCAATAGGAACAAAAAGAGATACAATTATATTTTATCCATTCTCGAACATGTTTGAAAAGTATAGTAATAAAAAACTGAAAGAGAAATGAAAAAAGAAAAGATAAATCATAAATCTATTTGATCCAAAAAAAGTGACCATGGCTTCATTGGTATTGAAAGGCAGTCAATTAATATGTTTTAGGAAATATTACTAGCCTATAGTGATGGTGATTGATAAAAGAAAGGAGTTCACAAAAAAAAAAAAAAAGAACTATATTTCGCAGAATTATTTTCAGAATACTACAAAATGTGGGACACGTCATTAAAGAGAATTTATGAAACTTATAATAAGCTTAAGAATAAGGTTAAGGCTTCAATTTATTTTTTATTGAATACAAAAAATATATATATATAAGGCTCTGTACACTATATATATACATGTAATATCTATAAAACACTCTGACCATAACTTACCACACTATATTGTGAAACCACTTTTAACGAAGTGATAAATAAAGACGTGAATCTGTACAGAGACGATTCTTATTGAAGGATCTTCTCTAACGTTGAGCACCGTCCTCCGCCCTTGTAAGTGCATTATTATTGTGATTGAAAAAAAAAGAGTCTGTTTGGAGGAAAAGCCGAAGCATCTATATCAGAAGATCTTTGCCATAATAATAAAAAAGAAATTCTTTTGACATAATACGACTCGTAGATTGATAAACGAAGATGTGCATTTTTTTTCTTAGTCTTCTAAGGCAGCTTTCGTATACTTAACTTTCTGACGGGTACTCTTACTTTCAAAATGAGGTCTATAGAAACCTCAGAGACACAAAGCCGCATAAGTACCTTCCACTCGTACTTTATAATAGAAAGATGATAAAGGACATAGTATAATCATTTTCAGTGACTGTATGTATTATTATACGATATTGGCTTTGTATACTATATTGGCATTAATATGGCTTTGTTACTTCTTATGTACAACTTATTACGGGGCCATTCCATAAGTAAAGAGAAAATGAACTGAAAATCAAAGAATATCTATATAAGAATAACACGATACATTCAGCTTCATAAGTTGGTATCCCTATCATCAATTTAAAAAGCTGTTTGACCATTGTTTCAATATGCATAACATCGATTACTCAATCAACAATGGTAAGTACTCTAGATATCTGCTCTTTGGAAGAACAGTGTTCACTGATATGACTTCTAGTTTCTGAGGAGAATGAAGCCGTCTGAAATTTACTTCCGGAATGCTTAAGCTATAAAATGTAATTAGAATGAATAGTGCAAACTTCCTCAATAGGTTGGACAATTAAAAAAAAAATGGCTGCACGACTAAGCCCGATTTTCATCAAAGCGACGGCGACCAATCAGTAGAAATACCCTACCATTGGAATCCTGCATTGGTGCAATTATTCAAGAAAAGAGTCATTCACAATAGAAGAAATTGATGAAGAAACCAGACACGTGTGTCCATGGTTCTCACACAACGTTATATAACTGTAGAAGATGAATTTCTGAAAATTGTAGTGTTATGCAATGAGACTTGGATCTATTACTGAAGCAGAACTGAAGCGTCAATATTGAGAGAAAAGCATCCCTAGTTCTTCTGCGAGAAAAATTATCGCATCAAAACTATCCTACGTCAAGATGATGCTAAACGTTACTTTTTATAATGGGGTTGTTGAAGGAGAGAAATGGTCTGGTTAGAATGAATGAACATATAGAACGTTAGAATATGGTTAACACTTTATAATATGATAAGTGACACTGACTGTTTGGACTTTACACTTGAAATGATGGAGTATGGTAGAGTCGTAAAGGGTAATGACACGTAGGGATTGGCTGTATGAACTCATTAGCATGAACTGTTCTCGTTCTGTCTCCCGTCGCTGTATTTATGTGGTTTCTCCCACTCTGTCCGAGAGAGTGGTCCTGTCATTTTGTCTCTCTTTCTCTGTTACGAATACTCTCTTTGGATTCTATTACATTTTGAATGTGGATTTTCCAATTTTCTGTGAGTTTTTTTTTTTTTTTGGTGGTGGTGGGGTGGAAGGAGAGTTATTCTCAATAGTTAGTACCATAGAGAAATGCTTAAAAAGAAAGTGAAGTCGAACAATTTCGAACAAGAGAGGCTGAGTTGCAAAGGAATACTGTTTCTCAAGAACAACACATGCCCGGAAATGACGCAATCATCGCCCAAAATATCTCAGAGAACTTTTATATGTAAGCTTGGTTGTTTTTGTGGTAATCGATGCCGAAGATTTTCCACCTTATTTTCAGGATATTTCATTATCAGGATTATACCACAGACTCGAACAGGGTAAAATCAACATACACACAAACACTGATTTTATTCTTATGAATTCTCTGTCACATTGTTCGACATCCTAAAGACAGAGGGCGGTGCCAAAAAAAAAAAAATTGCAATGTTTTCCAACACTGTGGACGAAACCACTATGGTTACTTCAAACTATTTAAAAAATCTTGAATGAGCATAGACTTAAACAACAATCTCTTACTTCATTTAATACAATTTAATTAAGAAATTTTCTTTAAAATTGCAACGCTGAAATGTTTACTTGGGCTGGCCATAAAACATGATGTTGAAGATGTTACTTGAATATTTGAGCGGCCTTAAGAGGAGCGCTTTATGACCAAACCCGGTCGTGCAAATTTAAACTAAGAGACAGACCATTAAGTACCCCTCTAAAATCATTATTATCTTAAAAAAAATGTTTCGAATAAAAGTGATACGTTTCTATCTGTGGAACAAGCATTCCAAGTTTAAAGAAAATCCGTGGTAACCATTTTTGAGAACATTTCAAAAAATTCACAAATCTATTCTGTAAAATCACACTTCCGGTAAACCGATTTTCTTCAACTTTGGAATCCTATCAAAGCTTCTAATGTGTATTATATAGATTCTAATGTGCACATAATATTATTATGTAGGAGGTACATATACCTAAAGGAAAGCATAATGCTATACTATTTCCTCGGAACCACAAAAAAAAAAATCAATTTCCCCAGGAAAATATTAAAATAAAAGTGATAGGTATTAGTGTGTATACTCGTAGATAAGTGTAGAAATTTAAAGAAAATCGTTGGAGCTTTTTTCGAAAAAATCACGAAAAACCGGAAATAAAAACCATTCAGTAAAGTTGCAATTCCTGCTGATGGATTTTGTCCGAAATCTTGGTGCCTGCATGGTTGGTAGTAGTAAAACGGAATAACTAGTTTCAGCTTTCTGCGCCTTTCGTTTTTAAGACATTCTGTTAAAAGTGACACAGATATATACACACAAAAATACATACAGACCATTCATTAATAACATTTTTTTTCGTATACTGCGGACTCCAAATCTAGGAGTAAGAGAAACAAAACATAATCTGGGAAGTTCTGCGATATCCACCTTAAAGCCCGGATTCTCGCAACGTCAGATTTCTTTCTGTTTAGTTCTCTCTCAAAATCATTACTTGTAGTCTAGTTTCGCAGTATCAGATAAGTAAATACAAATGCGCATTGACTTTTTGTGAATGCTGGAAAAGGAAAGAATGATAAGTAAAATCTTTTAAACTGTCCAATTATCAGACTGCAGCGTTTTGGTTCACTCTTTTACTAAAAATTCTGAAAAATTAACAGAATTGCAAAAATCTTCTATTTGAAAGTACATATTAAATAATAATAATAATAATAATAATAATTTTGTTTTAAATATTTTCATAAATAATAATTACAAATGACTACATGTCTTCAAAATATTTATGCATGAAATTGGTCAGAGGAAATGGAATGTGTGTGTCAGTGGTCATTATCTGTAGGTACATTTGGGTTGGTAAACCTCAGGATGAGAGTGAGGAGATATAGTTTCTGTAATATAACTGCCAGAAACATATGGTGTGTATCAGGTGGATATTCTATGTGGTATTTAATAACCAAATATTATATATATATGTTTGTGTGTGTGTGTGTGTGTGTGTGTGTGTGTAAATAAACATATACATATGTAACGAGAGAAGAGAGAGAGAGAGAGAGCGAGAAATACCCTGACATATAGAGAGATATTCAGTAATGACCTATATTGAACATTGTAATATAGGAACGGCCCCTGAGATTAATATGCGTTTAATTGATTTAATCATATAAGGCGATGACAGCTGAATACATATATACATATATAATACAATATAAATAATTATATGTAAAGCTAACTAATAATATAATGCTAATAGTTAAATTTAATACAACGGATCCGGTAATGAATTGAGAACTCGTATTTGTTTAGCATCCCCTCCCCCTCACTGTTTACTCGTGCTTGTTACACTCGTACTATTACTACTACTACTACTAAAACATTATTTATAAAAGAATGTCACATTGGAACAGATATAAAAATTATAATAAAGATACGGCCTTTTTTTTTTGGTTTATACATACCATTCACTCTGAATCGCAAAATACTCCCTCCAATATACCTGAATCATATCCTATTTCTTCGGCAGGCAATGTGCGATATATCGGCCTATTTAGGTACTTAAGCCACAAGAACTTTTCCAGTACTGTATGATCAAATGTCTACTCAACAGACGATCAAAACATACTCTTTTGACCGAAAAAATACTCTTCATAGCTCTGCTTGCTCCTATCTAGACCTACGGACTCGACCTATATCGATCAGCAAACGCTCCAAGCTTCACCATATTCCAATCTCTTCAATTAAAAAATCCTTCTTTTTTTACATCAGCAACCACACTATCCACAGTAACCTAAAACTCCGATTTGTCCTGGATCACACCAAGTTCCGGTATATTAAATTTCATTCCAAACTTTTCTATCACTACAGCCCATTGATCCGCAAGTTGTCAATAACATAACAAGATAACACTTCCAGCTAATTCTTCCCGAAGACTAACCGCCGATGGTCGCTTTATAGTGAACCTAATTGCTACAACAGAGCATCCTTCGAATTCACATCATCGGTGTTGTACTAACCAACTTATGAATTCAATTCTGTCATGTCTTGTTGCTATTATTATTATTTTTTTTTCTTTCTTTTTCTGTTTTGTTTGTTTTTATTTATTTTTATTTGATTTTATTATTTATTAGTGTTATCTTTTGTCATTCATTCTTTTGCTTGTTGTGTAAATTCGCGTTTGCAAATAAAATAAAGTAATAAAAGTTAAAAAAAATGAAAAAAAGGAAGTTATATTTGTAAGAAATTTTATTCATCTTATTAATAAAGTAAATAAATATTTATACTTTTCAAAGAAGAAATATAGTAAAGGTTGTTTTATTTACTGGAGAACAGTAAAAAGGTGGAAGACCAATTTAACGAATGATAGCACCACATTGCACACAGTAAACAATTTGAAATATCTCTAGAGAGTCTCACCAGTTAAGAAGTTCATGATATCAACCGGTTCTACTACTTGGCGTTTAACTTTTCCACTTGATACATTAAACAAAACACTGGTGTGTGAGTTAGTTTTTTCTTCTTTATGCAGCCGTACAAGATATTTTATGGAACAGATACTTTAAAAAAGAAATCTGACTTGTCCTGTTTTCCTTGAATTTGAGATATTTTCTATTACTGTAAGTAATGTTGATTTAATATTTTCAAGCAGTAAAATGGCAATGAGTGTATGGATTTGAATTTAAGAGTTCCGCAAATTAATTAGTTCTACTCGCAAAGATATCGAACGTTTCACCTTAGATTAATTTCGTTTTAATTATACCTTTAAATCGCATATATTTCTGTAATAATAGTTGAAATAATAAATGTGAGAAACAGGTAAATATAAACATGTTGTTTTATTAATGTTACTTTACTTAAAGTAACCAAATATTAATTGCTCTTACTCCTGCACGTGTTGTGATCGTGTAAACATTTTCGAAAATTAAACGTTCACCGGAAATACATGATTTTAGTTTCCCCGGATATAAGAAAAAAAAAATCCGATATGAAATACTCACACGATTTTTTCCTACTGCAATTTACATTGTTCTGATTTATTTGGCATAAAGCTAGGAAAGATGAGGGGGGTAGGAGAGAAGACGCAGGCTTTGCTTCTCTTGTTTGCCACCACGTGGTGTCGTGGAAGTTAGTCCAGGAGCAGAGAGATCATAAGTGAACGTTTTGCTAAATTCTTCAGTTAATTTTTGTGTTCTTCTGTATTCTACCAACATTTATAGGCATCAGCTAATATCTGATTGATTCTCTATCTATTTCATAACGTTTGTATTGTTCATATACTATATTATGCCATTGAAATGAATGATTTCCTGTTTTAAGTTGGAACTCGTAGACAATGTTTACCAAGATTTCATGTTGATCAGCATGTTACCTCTCGAGGAGAGGTCGCCTCTTGGTGGCTATTATCCTACCATAGTAGGAGAGACGGCGAAATGTAGTGTATTGTATTTTGTTTCTGGAATAAATGACAATGACTTTTTTTTTTTTAAATAACATTTTTTTGTAGATAATAGTAGTTGACATATGTTTTATAAGCATTACCTTTTTAATATATCTCCTATATTTTGATACAGGGCGAAATGTGCGTCATCTCTCCTAGCTTGACCGTATTATCTTTATACGGTTACAACCCATTTACCAATTTCATATTTAACCAAAAATGTAAGAGCCCGAAATATAATATGAAATTCATATTTCCAGAATTTTCTTCAAACTTGTAATTATGACCAATCCGCCTCCCCCGAAACCCTCTCATTAAAAATGAATTTTCACGGAAAAATGTTTCAAATAAAATTGTAGCTTTTTCTATGATTAGTCCATACATCAAGTTCAAATTCCTGAGCAGAATTTTAGTGGTTTATGTAGTGGGTTATTTCTAGTGGGTGTTGGTGTAGTGGTTATGAGCATGGACTTGTAAGTGGGAAGAACCCAGTTTGAGCCCAGCGTGTAACTGCTAAATTTTATTAAAAAAAAGAATGTTAAATAGTAAAGTAGGTGCTTCCGCCTCCGTCCACGACACCTAATTTGGTAGTTGGACGTTAAGCCCGCCTCAAAAATTAGGCATTACTTTACTTTTTTTTTTTTTTATATATTTTCTCAAGTTCGCCTCGGCTGTGATAGAGTCATATCGTCGTTTATAAAAGTTTATTTTAATTAGCCTCAGTTTTATTTTATTTCTTAAGTTCAATATTTCTCAGTGTTCAGTTTAATTTTTTCGTTTTTTATTTTTTGTTTGTTTGTTTGTTATCGTTTATTTGTTCTATTTTTGTTTTCTCCACAACTTCTGAATAATTTCAAATTTGTGGTTAACGTTATTTTAAACACGTTTCCATTTAAAGTTAAGAGTGCTGAAAAAAAAAGAAGACAGTTAGCAACTAGAGTAATATAGTGCTTGGCCCTAGCGGCCAAAGTTCAAATAAATCGAGGTGCTATTTCACTTATAATAGAACATACTACATACCCACAGATAAAATAATGTAAATTTGCCCATCTCTTTGTATAATTTCACTTTTTTTTATAGATATAATTTCATATTACTATAATTAATTATTAAACTGAGGCAAGATACAAGATATTTGAATTTAACATTACTCCACCGGCTAGCTTAGACCAATGGCGCTAAGCGATACCGATATTGGAGGCAGCATATCCACCACTGGAGAAGAGTCCAAATCATCCACCTATAGAGATAAACGTACAAATGAAATGGCGAATTTTTCGCCGGTGAAGAAAAAGAAAAAAACTATCGTTACAACGAACATGTTACATCCACCAAACACAAGACAAAGTAGTCGACAAGCTAACACAAATACCGCTCCTGAAAGTTCAAATTATCTACCAAGCACCTGTACTTCACTAACTACAACACAGATAAATCAAAGAGAGCAGATTACACAGACAATGAACGACAATCTGCTACCACAAATACAACAATTCGTTTCTGACTTCCAAAACCAAACAAATTCAACGTGCTTCCAGAAATATGTGACACTGTTCCAGCAACTAGACCACCCCCAGTCTATGTATATGTATTTAACAATTTCATGCGCTTAAATAGTGACTTAAAAACAGTTTTGGTGCAGAAAACTTCAACTGTAAAGCTCGCTCGGAGAATATTCTCATCTCTACAACAAATATAGAATCCTATAGAAAAGCTATTCATGATTTGAATGAAAAAAATATTGAATATCGTACTTACCAACTCAAGCAAAAGAAAGCATACACAGTGGTACTGCACAATCTCCACTTCTCAATACCAGCAAATGAAGTAAAAGAGGAGCTCAAAAATAAAGGATTCCAAGTGAGAAATGTAGTCAACATTCGTCACCCGTTAGAAAAAACACCTCTTCCACTATTAGGTAGATCTTAAACCCGCCAGCAACAATAAAGATATTTTCAAGCTTAATGCAATGTTGAATACAATAATTAGAGTAGAGGAACCTTACAAAACAAGAGAAATCGCACATGCAAGCGCTGTCAACACTATGGCCACACAAGAGCATATTGCTATCGAGCACCCATATGCTGGACCGCATATATGGGAGGAATGCCATAAAAACCCACGCGATTCTCCCGCTACATGCGCACTTTGTCTCGGAGACCATCCCGCTAACTACCGGGATGTATAACACACAAAGAATTGTAGAGAATCCGAAGAAAGAGAGAACAAGCCTGCGGACAAACAGTTACAGCAAAGGTACGCCAGCAATCACACCCTCCTTCAACATCTCAAACAGTATTTCCATTGCTTCCACCCACTGCTCAACGCCAGCCTGCACTCTACTTGACATCAGCTCAGAGCAGAAGGTCAAATCCAGAACACAACCAGCGTCACCACTTCCCCAGCATTCAAGACATGTCTCTCTATTCGGAAGTCACGAGATCACATCCTCAAATCCTTCCCATGACATTAAACCCTTCTAAACTTCTTTTTCCAAAAATTTGAATCTCTTTTAACTCCCCTTTTCAACCTGCTTTACACCCATGTTTCTCGGCTTCTTCCCCACCTAGCACCATAAGTTCTCCTACTCAAAATTCAATAGTTATTCTGCTATGGAATGCTAATGGATTGAATCCCACAGAAATGAACTTAATTTATTTCTACACGACAGAACAATAGACATTGCACTTATAACGGAAACACATTTTACAAGTAGATCTCACTTTTACATCACTGATTATACAACGTACAGGACAGATCACCCTGATGACACAGCCCATGGTAGAGCGGCAATCCTTGTTCGAAATTATTTATCCCACCATCTATTACCTCCAACCTTTACCAATTATCTCCAATCTACCGCTATATCCCTTCAAAATAAATTCAATATTGCAGCTATATATTGCCCGCCATATCAACCCATTTCCCAACAACAATTAGTTACCTTCTTCGATACCCTAGGTCCTAGATTCCTTTCTGGTGGTGACTACAACGTGAAAGACCCTCAATGGGGATGTCGTACGGCTAAACCAAGAGGTCAAAAATTCCTTAGTCTCCTATTATCCCAACTATAACTTCATTTCTCCAAATGAACCAACGTAGTGTCCCACATCCACTTCCAAACTACCAGACTTTCTTGACTTTTTTATAACCACACAGATTTTCTTCTACTAACATCTCGACACTAACTGATCTCTCCTCAGATCATACTCCTGTTAAAAAAAAATTATTGCCTCAGGGCAATATCCTCGGACCTATACTCTATACAATATACACTGCAGATATTCCTGCCCGATCTGACACCCTTCTCACAACCTATGCAGATGACACTGCAATTCTCTCACCTCATCCTGATCCTGTAATTTCATATAGAAACCTACAAAGTCATTTAACTGAAATAAAAAACTGGTTCAAAAAATTGAAAATCCAAATTAATGAAATCAAATGCCAACAAATCACCTTCACATTACGCAGATCACTCTTCCACCTCTATTCTGCAACCATGTCCCTCTTACAACTGTTGATGTCATCCGCTATCTTGGGCTCTATATTGACAAAAGGTTAACTTGGAATCCCCATACACGACTCAAAAGACAGGAACTCAGTGCACTATACAGACTTGTTAAAAGACTTCTCGATAACAGATCATGACTTTCATTAGAAAACAAACGGCTAATATATACATCATTTCCTAAACCAATAGATATACGGACTTGAACTATGGGGTTCAACCAGGCGTTCAAACCTCCAACATATCCAATCCCAACAATCCAAAACCCTTAGAACCATAGTTAATGCTCCCTTATATGTATTAAATTTAACTATCCACAATGACCTCAATATCCCTTTCTTTAAAGATATCATTAAATCCGCTACAAAAAATTCCACAAACCTTTATCCTCTCATTACAATCCTCTCGTTCGTCGACTCTCATCCCGGACACTCTCTGATAATCCTGCCAGACGTCTGCGGCGAATGTGCCCTCGTGATCTCTTAATAGATGAAAGTAACTAAACTAGTAAGGAGTGTCTCCATTGGGTGACTTCTCCGCTCGTTTATATTTTGTTTTATTTAATTTTCTCTTATTTACTTTATTTGTTTTATTGTTTTATTTATTGCTTTTGTCAAATTTACTTATGACAATAAATCTGTCGGGGTAAATAAATATAAAAAAAAATTCTCAAAAAACGAAAAATCGTGGGTACTTTTAGGAACCACCACATTTGGCACGAACGTTTCGGGTAAAATCCATCCAACCGAATGTGCAACTTTACTGTGATACTTTTTTGTTTGTTTTTTTTTCAGTTTTTCGGTATCTTAAACTTTGTTTCACTATCATCACACATAATTTCCTGATAGTAATAAATTTACTGTTTTCATGGATTTCGTTTCATGAATGTTCAAGTCTTGAAATTTATAACTGTTTATGAAGGATTTTCTGTTATGATAAGTTCTTGGTTTTTCGAAGTTTTTTTGAAAAAAGTTTGCAACTATTTTTCCCTAAACTTAGAATGCTTGCTGCATAAATAAGGTATACAAGTAAAATTCCCACCATCTTTTTCTATGGCCAGGCCCAACTAAACGTAACATTGCAATAAATAAAATATAAAAAAAAATTCCTGAATAAATTGTATTAATTAGAGTGAGAGAAAGTCGTGGGTGATTTGTTTTGTGATATTGATTTTAAGGATGTCATATCGCAAAAACGAAAAGTGGCTGGTAGCTTAAACTTGATATTTCGTTTAGATCTGATTATCTCGAAATGCAACTTTACGGAATGATATTTTCTTTTTGCAGCCTTCACGAAAATAGTTTCAACGATTTTCTTCAAATTGCATATACGACCCACAATTTTATTTTCAACCAGCGTCCTTGAATTTTGGGGGGGGGAACTTCAAAGATTATAAAATTTGTCATATACGTGATATTGTAATATTGCTTTAAATGAATTTCATGTAATTTCAATTTTTGTTTTATTGATTATTTGTTTACTCTGTTTATTTCCAAATTCATCACATATGACTTTAACGTTTATTGAATATATTTTTGTAACAGATTTACATAGTGTCTCCTTTATTCATCGTTTTATGTATATATATATATAATATTATTACATTAATGTTTACTACTTTGTGAAAATTGAATAAAATGACAAAACATAAATCTTTCCGTTAGTGTGCTCTTCTCGTTTAATGAAATTGCACCTTTGTTATAACTGATTATTTTCCAAATGGAGCAAGTATGTCTGAAGAAGTATAACGCTGCACACGGGTAAGAAGTCTGTTATTATAAAGGTGGTAGCACAAAGTTTGCACAAGAAGTTTAATGGTGTTAAGATGGAAAGGATAGGGTGTGGAAGCAGGAAGTATTCTTAAGGCAGGCACGTTGCAGGAAGTCATTTAAAGAACCCTGGGCCATACTTCTTCCATCTGAGTGAAGGTGAGAGCTGTGTCTACCACTCCTGGAATTAAATGAATGAGAAATGGCTAGGGAAACAAGGCGAGGCTATATACTTTGGGAGAGTCACTTAAAAAACAAATATAATTAGCAGGTTGTTTGTTTTCAAAAAGATTATGTATTAGGATGGGGGAAACGGTTGGTGAGTGTACTTAGCGTTAAAGTATAAGTGGATCTAGAGGTGTGTGGCTGGGTGATGATGAGGGTAATCCGGGTTGAGGTACTCTGGTTTAGAGGCAGTCCTAGATGCTATGTCCGTAGATGGGGAATTAATGTCACTAAACTTCATTCTAGTTTCTTCATCATAACATCTTTGTTGAAATTGTCAACTCTTCTGAGACTTGTTACAAACGTTCTATAGATTATACATCGTCATGCAGTATGGACCAATATGCATGTGGCTGTATGATATGATATTACGTGGCTAGTCATATTGCCACTGTATTAACAAGAATATAGCTTATCTTGCTTGACAAGCTCAAGATAGAAATGTAATTAAATCTTTTACACACAACAGGAAGTATTTTCGACAAATGTTCCAAACTGTTTTTTGAATCTCCTCCTCCAAATACAAAAATAAAGAAGGTAGGGAACACATTCCTGATAATCCATTTAGTTACTCACCTTAGAACAGAAACGTTTCTGTAAAAATCCGTTAAACGGAAATTGTAGGCCACACAAATGATATATTTTTTCCCCAGTTTGTTTGCGATATTTTTCTAAAAGAGCTTCAATGATTTTCTCCATAGTTGGTATAATCAATTAGTTACATAATGGCTATTAATTTTATTTGAACTATTTTTCCCAAATAAATTATTTTGGAGAGTTCTGGAGATTCAAATTATTATACCACTGTACAGCAGTGAACAAGTCCAGATCTATAAAATATCCAAGTTTCCATGTTTAAAAAAAAAAAAAATCCGTCAACTGATTAGTGCAAGTTTATTGAATATATTTCTCCAAATTTGTTGGAATTTCTCTCGATAGCGGCATCAGCTCCATAAAATTTTCTTCAAGTTTGAAGTACTAAGTACACATGAATAAACTTTTCTTTTTTTTAGGGCTACAGCCCTTGGATGGTCTTGGCTTCCTCAGTAATTTTGCCCCATTCACTTCTACCTTTCGTCTTCAATCTCCATCTTCTTACTCCAAGTTTTCTCAAGTCCTCCTCCATTTCATTGATCCATCTTTTTCTCGGTCTCCCGATCTTTCTTCTACCTTCCGGCCGACCTTCATATAACTTCCTTACAGTCCTGTTTTTGTCCATTCTCTCGACATGTCATAGCCAGGCTAATCTTTTTCCTTTTATTTCTGCTACAATGTCTGGAGCAGCATTCAGTGCACTGATTTCAGAGTTTTTCCTAATTTTCCATGCCCCATTCTCGTATTTGGGACGGAATATTCTTCTCAAGATCTTTCTCTCCCAAACCCTCAGCACGTTCATTTCATTCTGAGTCATTATCCATGTTTCACATGCATACATGACTGCAGGGCGGATAACAGTTTTATAAATTCTGATTTTCTGTTTTTGAGAGATGGACCGGGATTTCAGAATTTTATTTAATGCAAAACAGGAACGACTTCCCGAAGCTAATCTTTCTTTAATTTCGCTTTTAACATCCCGATGTTGTGTAAATATGGCGCCTAGGTACTTAAAATTTCTAACATTTTCAAACGATGTGCCACTAATCTGCACACGTTGGGACCGACATATACGATTATCAAATCTTGAGGACAACATATACTTGGTTTTGGAGTAATTCAGTTGCAATCCCACCTGTTCTGCACTTCTTTCTAGTTGTTCAAAATATTCTTATAAGGCCCGGAATGTCCTTCCGGCCAGAACAACATCGTCAGCATATGCTAGAAAGTACCTGGCTCGATTAAAAATTGTACCGTTTAGGTTTATATCACTTCTCCGCAAAACTTTTTCTAGGCTGAGATTGAACAAAATCGTGGACAGCACATCACCTTGTCTGAGGCCTCTATCTATACTAAAAACTTCTGAGTAACCTCCTTGACTTCTCACTTTGGCAGCCGCATTTTTTAGACACATTCTCACCAAATTGATTAACTTGAGGGGAATACCAAACTCTTGTAAAATATTAACAATTTTACTCCTAAATAAGCTGTCATAGGCTTGTTTAAAATCTACAAA
Organism: Triatoma infestans; assembly: GCA_011037195.1. Classification (NCBI taxonomy): domain Eukaryota; kingdom Metazoa; phylum Arthropoda; class Insecta; order Hemiptera; family Reduviidae; genus Triatoma; species Triatoma infestans. The sequence goes on from JAAEAF010005210.1 coordinate 66,399, forward strand.
TAGGTGATGCAAGTCTATATTATATTCGTAGCACTTTTCATGCATCATCCGCATTGCAAAGATATGGTCTATTGTTGATCGGTTTCTGCGGAAACCCGCCTGATAATCACCTAGAATATTATCGGAATATATTCTGACTTCTCGACAGAAGTCTATACTTGGTTGAAAACCTTCCCGTTCTCTTTTTACTGCTGTATAAAATTCTTTAACTCGCCTATTCTCTCCATCTTCTTTCATTTTCTTTAACTTCCCCTTCTCGAATAGTCTTTTCTTCAACCGGCAGAGCTTACTGGCTTCTTTTCTTTTTTGCCTATCATTACTTGCTCTAGTAATTCTGTTTAACATAATCTTGCTTTATTTCTCTCTTCTATTTTTATTCTACACTCCTCATCATACCAATCATTTTTTTGCGCTTTTCCCTTTTTCCCGGCGGTACCTTCAATTGCTTTATTTATAGCCTCTTTAATTGCACTCCACTGCTGGTTGATTTCATTTCCCAGGCATCTAGTTGGGTCCCAGGTTCTTTGCTACTTCTTCTTCATATTGCTTTCTGCAGTTTTCATTCCACTTTCCATTCCATTTTATCCACATTCCATTTTTTTACTTTACCTCCTACTTGTTGATGTTTAAATTTTGATATGCGCTGTCTATACTTTATGCGGACAAGATTATGATCAGAATCACAATCTGCCCCTCGATAGCTTCTTACATCCAAAATGTCAAAAGCGTGCCTATTATCTATTAGCACATGATCGATTTGGTTTTTACAGCCCGTCCGAAGATCTCCAGGGTGAGAGGCCATGGGCAGGTCTTGCTAGAATAAATGGGGTAAAGGGGGAGTATAACATCAATTGACAGAAAAACAAGAAATCCTTGTGAAAAAATATCTTTATTAAAGAATTAGTTGCTCTCCAGTCCTTCTGCCTCACAACAGATTGAAAAGCTCCTTGACTAGTGTGTAATCTCTGGGCTCCGCACCGATTGTCCGAAGGTCAAACAAACCCATGGAAAGAGCTGTCCATCAGCATGCTGGTCAAAAAATGTTGTCAAATAAGGCGGAGGATCACAACAATTGAGCAGACTGTAGAACCTGGTGAATCTAGGAATGTTACAGCCTCTCACACACTTCATTAAATAGAAAATCGTTCTCTGTAGTGAATAGATTACGTCCAACCGGAACATATGATTTGAGTAGACTGTCAAGAGACACCTACCTTTATGGGCGATTTCGTGTATTGCCCAAGTGACATCTGCCGGCTTATAATAACTAAAATTAAATAGTGATTTATAGATTTAAAGGTTGGGAAAGATAGGAAAATTATGTTTAATAATTGATGGCGGCAAGAAGTTAATATAAGCAATATGCATCCGCCAGATTTGACGCTGCCTGAGGTTGGTTGAGTTAATTGCCATCACAACTGTAAGGGTTTTTAATAGGCACCAAATGAATGAATTAAATGATAAATTATATCATAAAATGAGGCTGTAACTGATGACAAAACCCAGGAAACAAACATACCACTTCTTTTACTAAATGTCACATTTAAATGATGAAAGAATCAAAACCACTTAAATGAAACTTCGTTAACAATTCAACAGGACAGCAAAAAATAATTTTAATGATAAGAATAATGGCATAAGCCGTCTTCACAGCTTCTCTTTTGTAGAAGTACGCTCTCCTGGGAAAGAGAAAGAGAACTAGTAATTACACCCCTGCCTGAGAGGTGGTGGGTCTAGGAGTAGGCGGTCAAACTAGCCAGGCCACAGAACTAGTTACGTATTTCGATTCCACGAAAAGATACCTTTAAATTCCAGAAATACATAACAATCCCCATATAACCTGCTCAAGTTATTTTCTTCTCTCAATTAAAAAGTTCAATATTTTCTTCTATAAGTTTGTGGCTTGTTTTGCTTATTTTGCCAGAAGCTCCTTACTGGCCACAATTAGAGATGTATTTCTTTTGCCGAAGGAACAATTAGCAGGAAAGAGCATGTCTCAACATCTCTAATGGTGGAGGCCAGTTCGAGCAAGGTCTGTAAATAATGAGGAGGAAAATTTATAATAAAATAGTACTTTTCTTCTTATTGAATCCAAAAATCGTTATTATTATCATTTTGAAATTTCTTATAAGAATAATGTTTTCATTCATAACTTGTAAAATATCGCTCACAGAAAAAACGGTTCAAGTAAATTTTTCTTAAAAAATAGAGGAATCTATTTCTTCAATAAAAACCATAACTCCCCATTTGAAAAAATGAAGTTGGTGCCTGTATCTCGCTTCTCGAAGCACCAAAACAAATTTGCAAAATTTCCGAAACAATTTGGATTTCTAACGAAAAACTACGGGGTCATATATTTTTTTAGTTTTTTTCTAGCTTTTTAGTTTCCGATAAAAAGTCGTTATCCATATACCTTAGGACACCCTGTATAATAATTTAGAGCCTTATCTTATCAACCAAGATAACCAATGAGATATGTTAAACATAGCATTGTAGTAACTAGAGCGATCACTTTTGTTTGAAATTTCGATCAGAGAAAATTGATTTTACTGGGGATTCTGGGGGGGGGGGAGCTGGTCTTGCCCAGGTTTACTGCAGAATTTCTCCAACAAGGCCGTGCCATCGCAAGAACGTCTATGGAGCTCCTTACCGGCCACATTAGACTTGAAAAGCCCATGCATTGCATGGGTCTGACAACGAACAGCCTGTGTAGGTTTTGTCAGGAAGAAGATGATGAAGAAACAGCATTGCAGGTACTGGGTCACTGAAGAGATTGTGTACCTAGGATTTCTCCTTGCTGAAGCTTCAACAAGACTCTCTCCAGACTCAAGATCAGCGCACAGTTGCGTGGAATAAGTGTGGATAACGAGAAGTGGCTGTGGTTTGCTTTAGCAGGTGTGGGTTTTCGGAGGGAATACTTACTGGATGGATTTATTGTGAGCCTACTGGACTAGAGAACGGATGGGTGAGTTTGGGTGAGTATTTTATGCTTGGGGTAATAGTGGAAGTGTGACTGTGCAGAGGCTGTATTTATTGCTGCCTTTTTGTTCAGCGATTCCACGTAGACTTGGAAAAGTTTAATAAGAATAATAATGATAATAATGGAGATGCCGCGAGAAAACCAGTGTTTAGTGGACAATAGATACCGTCCTTATGATGAATCAAAATCGAACCAGTACAAAAAATGTTTGCCAATAAGAAGTAAGAATGCTTGTTTCTATAGCATAAAAGGCCGGCTTCAGTATTCGCCAAACTCTTGGAAAGAATTTGGCGTAGGCTAGATGCTAATTACATCTGCTAATTATAAAAAGCGTTTTCCCTACAAAGAAGTGTCCGAGATGCTTGAAAGATTAAGAAGATGCTTGAAATCAGATGCATATGTCGGATAAGGCTAAACTTCGTATCCCAATTTTTTCAACTTTTTTGGTTTTGATTGTGCGACATGCAATCAATCATTGTCGTGGCAAAGAATTGGGTCCTTGCTATTAACAAAAGCCTGCTGCAGATGTTTCATTTTTCGGTGGATACCCTCGATTTGGTGACCATATTTCTCCGATGTAATGATTTTGCCTGGAATTTTGAAATCTATAATGGATTAGACAAATTTCAAAAATATATAACTGCTATAATTTGCTAAGGTATACTTCAAAAATTGGGCAAATGGAGATAGAGTGTGATAAGTGTTCTGGGATAAACAAGCTGCACTGGAACCAAAGAGTATTTATTAAAAATTTTTTTATTATTGTTATTAATAATTTAAGGCGCGTCATCTATAGTCATTTGCGCCCGGAGCCTTCGCAGTGCACTGCCGGCCTCCGGACAGTGTTCTCTCGTTACAGCCAACACTGTCCATCACGGAAGCTTCTAGGAATAGAAAATCAAAGGGTAGCACGGCTGGACTCAAACCCGGGATCTCCGCGTTGCTAGACCAGCGCGCTATCAACTTAGCTAATCCCTTCCCAATAGATGACAAACTTGGTCTGGTGTTAGCATCCATGGCAGGATTTACTTGAAATGATTACTTGAGTACTCCAGAAGACTACTTGAAGTATCAGTTTTTTCAATAACAGTGAACAAACCGTAGTGACAATTAAAATGTAACATAGATTCCTTTGAACAATCTAAAACTAAAATCAACTTTTCGGAAAAATGCTTCATACTAAAATGGCAACAGTTATATATCTGAACAGCCAACATTTCTAAATTTAAAGAAAATCCACAGCCATTTTCGATTACATTCCAAAACACTAAAAACGATTTCTGTAATGTCCCACTTCCGGTTGAACCGGATTGCTTTACATTTGAAATTCTAGTAATGCTTCTAATGTTCAATTATCGTTAACATCACTTCACTATAAATGGTTTACTATAGTTTTTCGTTATTCAGTTTAGGGTTCAATTTTGAAAAAAAAATCGGATATGAAACAGTCAAAAAACTTTCACATACTCCAATTTACATAGTTACATAGTCTGTAGTTTTTCGAACTCGAATATATAGTGTTTCTTTTTAATAATTATTTCGATTCCTTTTTTTATGTTGTTAGAGAAACTAGATTTCGATTGCAATAGCTCATGCATAGCTTTCCATCTTTATAAAAACTCTGATAACTGCGCCATCTATTCAAAATTTTGTGGTTATTTACCATCAATTTTATGGTCTTCCATTAGTAAAATGGCCAGTTACAAAATGGCGGATGTTGCATTTGCGCCTAATTCTCTTTTGCTTTCTTTTTCCACGATGGCATGAAAATTCTAAATGGAATACCTAGTTTCATCTTTCTGCGCCTTTCGTTTTTAAGATAGTCTGTTAAAACTGACAGACACATACACACAAAAACACATACAGACCATTCATTAATGACATTTTTTTCGTATTCTGCCGACCCCAAATATAGGAGTAAGAGAAACAAAATATAATCTGGGAAGTTCTGCGATATCCAACTTAAAGCCCGGATTCTCGCTCCATCAGATTTCCTTCTGTTTAGTTCTCTCTCAAAATCATTACTTGTAGTCTAGTTTCGCAGTATCAAATAAGTAAATACAAATGCGCATTCACTTTTTGTGAATGGTGGAAAAGGAAAGAATGATAAGTAAAATCTTTTAAACTGTCCAATTATTATTATTATAATCAGCGTTTATGTTCACTCTTTTACTAAAAATTTTGAAAAATTAACAGAATTGCAAAAATCTTCCATTTGAAAGTACATATTAAACAATAATAATAATAATAATTTAGTTTTAAATATTTTCATAAATAATAATTACAAATGACTATATGCCTTTAAAATATTTATACATGAAATTGTTCAGAGGAAATGGAATGTGTGTGTCAGTGGTCATTATCTGTAGGTACATTTGTGTTGGTAAACCCCTGGATGGGGATGAGGAGATATAGTTTCTGTAATATAACTGCCAGAAACATATGGTGTGTATCAGGTGGATATTCTATGTGGTATTTAATAACCAAATATTATATATATATATATATGCTTGTGTGTGTGTGTGTGTGTGTGTGTGTGTGTGTGTGTAAACATATACATATGTAACGAGAGAAGAGAGAGAGAGAGAGAGCGAGAAATACCCTGACATATAGAGAGATATTCAGTAATGACCTATATTGAACATTGTAATATAGGACCACCCCCTGAGATTAATATGCGTTTAATTGATTTAATCATATAAGGCGATGACAGCTGAATACATATATACATATATAATACAATATAAATAATTATATGTAAAGCTAACTAATAATATAATGCTAATAGTTAAATTTAATACAACGGATCCGGTAATGAATTGAGAATTCGTATTTGTTTAGCACACCCCCCCCCCAGTTATACGGAACTTGTTATACTCGTACTATTACTAATTATAATAATAAACATTATTTATAAACAAAATGATACATTTGAACAGAAATAAAAATTATAATACAGAGACAGCATAGCCTAGGCCGTCTGCTGGTACACTCGTACCAACTATGGATACGGAGGCCTAATCACCTTTGTTTGTAACTTATTCCCCCCCAAAAAAAATTATTTAAGGCGTATTGGTTGAGGAGGAGATTATGGATTATGCCATCCACCAAAAAAATCGTTTTAGTAAGTTTAGATTTCTCCCAATCATGTTAATTGAAGGCAAACATGTAAATTTGTAATAATCTAGTTGGAATTATATTTTTGAAGTGATTATAATTATATATGTAATCCAATATAACTAAGTAAACTGCATTTAGCGAGAGTCGAATGAATGTTTTTACACCAGATTATTTGTTTTAAATTTATTTATGATCATTAAATTGTTGGTAAAAAGGTTAGGCCTAAATTGGTAACTTGTCTAGCCTTAGAAAAAAAGTACCAAAATATTTCTTTCAAAGTTCCGCCTAAATCGCCAGAATTTACAAACGAGAGTTTGCCTCTATAAAATTTGTTGCCAATTCAAGTAATAATGGACAAAGTTGTAGAGTGCACATTAATAAATTGAGATAGGTTTTAATTAAACTTATATAAAAGGGCGTTAAAATTTTTTTTTTTGGTTTATACATACCATTCCATCTGAATCGCAAAATACTCCCATCAGTATACCTGAACCATATCCTATTCTTTCGGCAGGCAAAGTGCGATATCTCGGCCTCTGTGCGGTACATAAGCCACAAGAACTTTTCCGGTACTGAATGATCAAAAGTCTACTCAACAGACGATCAAAACATACTCTTTCGACCAAAAAAATACTCTTCATAGCCCTGCTCGTTCCTATCTAGACCCACGGACTCGACCTATACCAATCCGCAAAGCGCTCCAAGCTTCATCGTATTCTAATCCCTCCAATCAAATATCCTACCTTCAGTAGTCGATGCTTCTTTTTACGTCAGCAACCACACTATCCACATTAACCTAAAATTCCAATTTGTGATGGCCTCGCCAATGATCGCAATGAAATTCGACAATGATAGTTATTGCTAGATGGCCCTCATTCAATTCTGTCATGTCTTGTTGCTATTATTATTATTATTTTTTCTTTGTTTTTCCAGTTTTGTTTGTTTTTATTTATTTTAATTTTATTTTATTATTTATTAGTGTTTTTTTTTGTCATTCATTCTTTTGCTTGTGTAAATTCGCGTTTGCAAATCAATTAAAATAATAAAAGTTAAAAAAAAAAGGAAGTTATATTTGTTAGAAATTTTATTCATCTTATTAATAAAGTAAATAAATATTTATACTTTTCAAAGAAGAAATATAGTAAAGGTTGTTTTATTTACTGGACAGAAGTAAAAAGGTGGAAGACCAATTTAACGACAGATAGAGCACCAGATTGCACACAGTAAACAATTTGAAATATCTCTAGAGAGTCTCACCAGTTAAGAAGTTAATAGATATCAACCGGTTCTACTACTTGGCGTTTAACTTTTCCACTTGATACATTAAACAAAACACTGGTGTGTGAGTCAGTTTTTTTTTCCTCTTTATGCAGCCGTCCAAGATATTTTCATAGAGCAGATACTTTAAAAAAGAAATCTGACTTGTTCTATTTTCCTTGAATTTGAGATATTTTCTATTAACAGTAATGTTGAGTTAATAATTTCATGCAGTAAAATGGCAATGAGTGTATGGATTTGAATTTAAGAGTTCCGCAAATTAATTAGTTATACTCGCAAAGATTTCAAACGTTTCACCTTAGATTGATTTCGTTTTAATTATACCTTTAAATTGCATATATTTCTGTAATAATAATTGAAACTAAATGTGAGAAACAGTTAAAGATAAACATGTTGTTTTATTAATGTTACTTTACTTTAAGGAACCAAATATTAATTGCTCTTACCTCTGCAGGTATTGAGATCATATAAACATTTTTGGAAATTAAACCTTCACCGGAAATACATGATTTTAGTTTCCCTGGATATGAGAAAAAAAAATCTGATTTCAAATACACGACTTCTTCTTTCTGCAATTTACATTGTTCTGATTTATTTTTATATCTTTATATGTTTACAATCCATTTTTAAATTTGATATTTAACCAATAATGTATGAAAGTCATACTACCAAAATTTTTTCAAACTTCTAATTATGACCAATCCGCCCCCCGAAACCCTCTCATTAAAAATGAATTTTCACGGAAAAATGGTTCAGATAAAATTGTGGAACTTTCTATGATTAGTCTATTCACCAAGTTCAAATTCCTGTGAATAGTTTTCGAGAAAATCCAAAAAAGAAAAATCTACTGAGTGAAGGTGTAACTCCAAAGGGTGGAAGGATTTTGACTAAAATCTACTGCCGCGCCTCTACTTCCTCCTACTCTCCAAAGAGGAAATACTACCACAGTATCAAATATTAGAAATTAGTTTCCATCGGAAATACATGTTTCGAGGACGAGAAGCGATCCACGACACCTAATTTGGTAGTTGGACGTTAAGCCCGCCTGAATAAATAGGCATTACTTTTACTTTTACATGTTTCGAGGAACTTTGAGTAGGAAAAAATTGTTTATAGCGAACGGCCTGTATATAAATTATATATTTTCTCAAAAGGGACAGATGTTGGTATAGTCGTTATGAGCATGGACATGTAAAGTGGGAGAACCCTAGTTCGTGTCCAGCGTGTTACTGCTCAATTTTATTCGTTTAAAAAAAAAGTCTAAATAGTAAAGTATAGAGGTGCTTCCGCCCCCGTCCACGACACCTAATTTGGTAGTAGGACGTTAAATCCGCCTCAAAAAATAGGCATTACTTTACTTTCTTTTTATATTTTCTCAAAAAACGAAAAATTGTAGGATACGTTTAGAATCGCATCTGACACGAAGGTTTCGGGTTAAATCCATCCAACCGAATGTGCGACTTTACTATAATAATTTTTTTCTTTTTATTTTACAGTTGTTCGGTTTCTTATACTTTGTTTCACTATCGTCACACATAATTTCCTGATAGTAATAAATTTACTGTTTTCATGAATTTCGTTTCATGAATGTTCAAGTCTTGAAATTTATAACTGTTTATGAAGGATTTTCTGTTATGATAAGTTCTTGGTTTTTCGAAGTTTTTTTGAAAAAAGTTTGCAACTATTTTTCCCTAAACTTAGAATGCTTGCTGCATAAATAAGGTATACAAGTAAAATTCCCACCATCTTTTTCTATGGCCAGGCCCAACTAAACGTAACATTGCAATAAATAAAATATAAAAAGAAATTCCTGAATAAATTGTATTAATTAGAGTGAGAGAAAGTCGTGGGTGATTTGTTTTGTGATATTGATTTTAAGGATGTCATATCGCAAAAACGAAAAGTGGCTGGTAGCTTAAACTTGATATTTCGTTTAGATCTGATTATCTCGAAATGCAACTTTACTGAATGATATTTTCTTTTGCGGCATTGACGAAAATGTATTCAACGATTTTCTTCAAATTGCATATACTACCCACTATTTTATTTTCAAACACCGTCTTTGAATTTTGGGGGGGGGGGACTTCTGAAGCGTACTTTTGAAGAGCTAATTCAGTACAATGTGCTGAATCTAATATTAGGTAACTTAAATAGCTTTGCTAGAATTCAAAGTTTGAGGAGAATTGATTAACCGGAAGTGCAATTTTAAAAAATAGATTTCTACGTATTTTCAAAATTTTGTGAAACGATTTCGTCTAAACTATGAATACGTAATATAAACTTAACACTTTTTTTAGAATACTTCATTTTTTTTTCCGTAATGTGTATTAAGATATAATACTAACGACCGTAGCAACCTATTGGTGGGGGAAGTTAGAAAGAGAGCATTGCTATAGAGTCTAGTCAAATTCAGGAATAAAACACATTCCCTAAAATCTAGCAATTATTATTATAATTACGAACACTGTTAGTTATGTGTAATGTATACATATCACGTTGCAGGAAAATTTGTCATATACGTACCTTGAATTTTTGTTTGTATTGATTATTTGTTTACTCTGCTTATATCCAAAATTCCTCACATATGACTTTAACGTTTATTGAATATATTTTTGTAACAGATTTACATAGTGTCTCATTTATTTACCGTTTAATGTATATATATATATAATATTATTATATTAATGTTCACTACTTTGTGAAAATTGAATAAAATGACAAAACATAAATCTTTCCGTTAGTGTGCTCTTCTCGTTTAATGAAATTGCACCTTTGTTATAACTGATTATTTTCCAAATGGAGCAAGTATGTCTGAAGAAGTATAACGCTGCACACGGGTAAGAAGTCTGTTATTATAAAGGTGGTAGCACAAAGTTTGCACAAGAAGTTTAATGGTGTTAAGATGGAAAGGATAGGGTGTGGAAGCAGGAAGTATTCTTAAGGCAGGCACGTTGCAGGAAGTCATTTAAAGAACCCTGGGCCATACCTCTTCCATCTGAGTGAAGGTGAGAGATGTGTCTTCCACTCCTGGAATTAAATGAATGAGAAATGGCTAGGGAAACAAGGCGAGGCTATATACTTTGGGAGAGTCACTTAAAAGACAAATATAATTAGCAGGTTGTTTGTTTTCAAAAAGGTAATATACTAGGTTGGGGGGAAACGGTTGGTGACTGTACTTAGCGTTAAGTATAAGTGGGCCCGGAAGTGTGTGGCTGGGTAATGATGGTGGTATTCCGGGTTGAGGTACTCTGGTTTAGAGGTAGTCCTAGACGCTATGTCCGTAGATGGGGAATTAATGTCACTAAACTTCATTCTAGTTTCTTCATCATAACAGCATTGTTGAAATTGTCAACTCTTCTGAGACATGTTACAAACGTTCTATAGATTATACATCGTCATGCAGTATGGACCAATATGATATTACGTGGCTAGTCATATTGCCACTGTATTAACAAGAATATAGCTTATCTTGCTTGACAAGCTCAAGATAGAAATGTAATTAAATCTTTTACACATAACAGGAAGTATTTTCGACAAATGTTCCAAACTGGTTTTTGAATCTCCTCCTCCAAATACAAAAAAAAAGAATGTAGGGAACACATTCCTGATATTCCATTTAGTTACTCACCTTAGAACAGAAACGTTTCTGTAAAAATCCGTTAACCGGAAATTGTAGGCCACACAAATGATATATTTTTTCCCCAGTTTGTTTGCGATATTTTTCTAAAAGAGCTTCAATTATTTTCTCCATAGTTGGTATAATCAATTACTTACATAATGACTATCAATTTTACTTGAACTTTTTTTCCCGACTAAATTATTTTGGAGAGTACCCCACTCTCGTCCACCCCGGACGCTTATCCTCTCTGGAGAAGTGGTCTTTTAATGGACAACCTATTGAAGTTATAAATACTTATAAATACCTAGGCGTATATTTAACACCTGGCCTTTCCTTCAATAGACACTTTGTGGAGAAAGTATCCGCTGCAAAATAAGCTCTTAATAGTCTTTGGTCTGGATTCATTTCGCAGAATTCGGTGCCTCTCTCGCACAAGTTTTACTTTTTTTATTCTGTTTGTCGGTCTCTTGTATCCTACGCTGCGCAGGTATGAGGTTATCATTCTTGTGATTTGCTGGATAAATTTCAGCGTTTGTTTATTAAAAAATTATTCACACTTCCTGCAGTTACACCAAATTACATTTTGCATTTGGAAACTGGCATTGACCCCTTGGAATTATATATTTTAAAACTTCATTTTAAATATCGTATTAAGGTGTTAAACTACCCATCTTATCGCCTTCCTCGGAGGCTTGCTCTCGAGACTATTATATCCAATTCGTCTTGGTTCAGTAAGTGGATTGCTCTTTTCGAAAAATATCTTGTCTCTTTTGACAGTTCTTTGGGAGCTATTTCATTCTGGGAGGGTCAGCTATGCGAGCTGCTTGATAAAATGAAACTTGGTCATTTGGAGGAGTTTGAGAGGCGTGCGCTTCAGTCCAACCTGTTTAAACTTTATGCTCAACTTAATCATAGAGCCAGTCTTTGTAGCATATCTTCAGATGGTTCAAAAGGATAGTATCTCCGTGATTTGAGGTGGATTTTTAAGTTAAGAGGAGAACTTTTATATCTCAATCACGTTCCCTGGCTTGAAAAAGAAGTTGAAATATGTTCTCTCTGTAATTCCCGAAAAACTGAAGATATTTTTCATTTTTTGACTGAATGCCCCATACTTTCTGATCTCCGACTCCGGTATCTTGGACAGCGAGTTATATCTGGTCCACTTCTCATCACCTTACTTAATAGTTCTGGCTCTGATTGTCGCTCCCTTGTCATGTTTGATCGCCATGCCTGGACTTATCGGTATGAATTAGTCCTTGAATTTAATTTTTAATTAAATTCCCTTGTTCTTGTGAATTTACTTATTCTTTCTCTCCTCCTTCTTTACTTAGAAAATTGTGATTTTCTTTCGCAGTAACTAGCACAGTTATTATTGTCATCGTTTATTTTTTCCCATTACTCATTTGTTTGTTTCCTTTCCTGTTGTTCTTGCATTAAAATTATATTTTTTTATTTATTTATTTTTTTTCACCCTGTATCTATTTACTGATTAGTTATATATCTATAGAATACATTATGATAGGATTAAATTATACTATTTTTGTATTAATTATGTATTATTTGTAAATTAATAATAATTTGTATCATTCTTTTCTCTCTCTCTCTCTCTCTCTCTCTCTCGCGAATTTACTTTCTGTAAGTTTCTTTAAAATAATTATGCTTGAATTTTGAGTTACTTAAGGCTATTAGCATTTTTAAATCTTAATTATTATTAAATCAACTTAATAGTTTTATTTTCAATTTTTCCATCCTCGACTTTGGCTTCGACCCCGGCTGACGGATTACTCCAAGCCGTAAAGTGTTATTATTCTTTTATATTTAGACAATAATGCAATTTTTTTATTCAAATCTCTCTTACTCTCCGCCATTAAAATGAGATCATCCGCATAAAACAGGCTTAAAACGTCAGATTTATCGTCAATATTCACCCCCAAACAACCTTCATTTCTGAAAAAATATTCAAAATCACTGAGGAAAATGTTAAAAAGAAGGGGGCTGAGGATCTCACCCTGTAATACTCCTTTTGACACACACATTTCTGGCGTACAACCGTCAGCAGTACAAATCTTGATGCAAGCTTTAGCGTAGAGATCTTTTAAAATTCTAACTAGTTTGGCACTGACTCCCAGATCATACAACTTCCGCCAAATTAAGAGATGTTGAAGAGAATCAAAAGCCTGCCGAAAGTCAACAAAGCACACAAATAGTTTCCTTCCTGGTAGGCGGAGGTGAACTCCAATAAGTGCAGCAAGTGAAAACAGATTATCAGTACATCCGCGACCCTTACGGAAGCCAGACTGGTTCAGGCAATATACCCAAGTTCTCAACCCATTCCTCTAATCTGTTCTTAATAATCTGCGTGCGTAAAGATTTTAACAATACAGTTTATAATTGCTATCCCTCGATAATTGTCAGGGTTATCCTTGGGGCCTTTTTTGTGTATCATTGTTAAAGTAATTTCACCCCAACGCTGTGGTACAGTTTCTCTTTCCAGTACTTTATTGAATAAAACGTTCAAATACAAAAGCCAGTTTTGAGGGAGATTTTTAAACATTTCGTAACGAACATTATCATTACCAGGAGTTTTTCCATTTTTACTGGACATTATTGCACCAGTGAGTTCACTAAACGTTATTTCTGTATCAAGAAAAGGATGGCCTGCTCTGATAAAATTAGGTGTGAATTCACATGGTTCGGTTTGGTACCGTTCTGCTAAATATTGGGCCCAAACAGCAACTGGTAGCTGTTCTGCTTTAGGTCTTGACCGAAATGTATTAATTGTTTGCCAGAACAACTGAGTGTTTTTACAATCGGACAGCTTTAACAAACAATCAGATTCATACATTTTCTTCTTTCTTTTTAAAAGATTTATAAAGTTTTTCTTGATCTTTATATAATTTGCCCTGTGCTCTTCTTTAAAGTTACTAATTTTACATATCTTTAAACTCTGCTTTACAGTAAGTTTAGCATGTACGCAATCAATATCGAACCATGGTTTATTTGGTTTAGTTTTGTTACTAAAAGACACAGATTTAATCAAATTTAATTCATTAAAGACTTTGTTCATAGCATCCAGTAATTTATTATATAAAAGTGTATTTGGAAGTGTAAAATCTATTGACACTTTGGGGGAGAGAAACATTTCATTGTTAAAGTTTACATCAATATCATTATTCCATGTAATAATTTCCTTCTGTACTGTTTGACGGTCAAAATTATTAGTTTTAACTGAATAATCAAGTATGATTGTTAAAGGGAAATGATCGGAAGCAGTTACGAAGTTGTTATTCACCTTAAAATCTAAACAAAAATCCATATGTTTAGTATCGCAACATGCAATATCAATAACGCTGCTACCCTCTGTTCCGATAAAGGTAAACTGACCGGGAGTATACTTACCGCTCTTCCGTTAAATACTGCAAAAGATGACTCCTCTAAGAATTCTATTAATTGTTTCCCTTTAGTATTGACACAAGTATCTAGACTCAGTCGAGCTCCTGAGAAATTGCATTCATCAAAAACTTCTTCAGAACAACCAGCCAGATTACCAACACGGCAATTAAAATCGCCACAAAACAGAATCGGACAGTAATAGTAATTAGAAACAAGATCCTTTATTGACAAATCCAAACAATCCAACATATATATTAGATCAATACTTGGTTTAAAATAAATTAACCCCACGATAAATATTGCACCTTAAATAAATTGGAGGTAAATATTGATAAGACTAAGATTATTATATTTAATAAAGGGGGAAGAACTAAGAGATATGAATTTAGATATAACAATAAGCAACTGGAAATTGTTAAAACATTTCAATATCTAGGTGTCAATTTTTCAAAGTCGGGGCTGTTTTTAGAGGCAGCCAAGAAAGCAGTTATAAAAACAAACGTAGCATGTAGTGCTGTGTTTAGATTATTTACAAACGCCAAGCTCCATTCCTGAGATTCCCGAAGGCGACTGTATGAGTCTAGTGTTTTAAGCACCCTGTTATATGGAGCTGCAGTCTGGTCTTTACGTTATGTGGACAGACTAGAAATGTGCCAGCTGAATTTCTTTAAAAGATTACTATCTCTTGGCCGTACTACCCCTAATTTTGCTGTAAGGTTGGAAAGTGGAATTTGTAATTTGAAAGTACAAGTAGCAAAATTATCTATTAGATGGTTGTGTAGACTATTAGAAATGGATAGAACTAGACTGCCAAGAATCTGTTATGAACGTTTGAAGAAGTTGGATACCAGTCTACTGAATAAAACAGAATATAACTGGGTCTCTCAATGCAAGCAATTTTTTGTAGAATATGATTTTTACCATTTATGGGAGAGCCAAAATCCTACACTTATAAAACGAAATTTAAGAGGAATGTTGGGCATGATGAGCCAGAAATTAAGAGAAGAAGATTTAGCAAATTGTAAACGTTCACAATTTAGTACTATATACTCTTCATTAGCGAATAATTTTAATACAGAAGCCCAACCTTATTTAAAACTAAATCTTCCAATAGAAATTGTTAGAACGATAGCACAGTTAGGAACAAGTAATAAACACTTTACAGTATTAAATATCAACAGGTCCAAATATACCATCACACGAGCCGAGCTGTGTACTATCTGCAATCTGAACCTGCCCGAAGATCTCCATCATATTTTTTTCGTTTGTCCAGTATATAACGGTTTGAGGAATAAAATATTATTAGGTGATCAGAATTTAATTAGTTTATTACGGGGCAGTAATAAGTCTAAATCATTCCAGATTTATATATTTCTCAAAAATGCTATGGAGATAAGATCCTTTATTATTAATGAATAATGACAGTAAATGATAAATGATGGAAGGGAAAAAAAAAATGTATATAAATATACAAAATTATGTACAAATATTATATCTCTGGTTGAATTTATACATATGATTTTGTGCAATTTTTCAAACTCTCTTTGTCTCACTTTATGAAGCATATACGTATGTAAATTTAGGTTAAAATTCATTTTTCTTTGTGTAATTTCAATATTTATTATGTTCAAGTTGTATATTCTCTTTCTTTTGTTTATATTTTTGTTTATCTGTAAGGCAAGACTTCTTTGTATAGGGGAAACCCTAAAGACAAATAAATAAATAAAATAAATAAATATTCTTTTATATTTATGTATATATATATATATTTAAAAAAAGGTAGCTTATGTTTTGTTTTTTTGCTCTTTTGTATATTTTTTTTTTGTAAATAAAGCACTTTATTATTATTATTATTATTATTTTGGAGAGTTCTGGAGATTTAAATTATTATACCACTATACAGCAGTGAACAACTCCAGATCTATAAAATATCCAAGTTTCCATGTTTACAAAAAAAAAAATCCGTCAACTGATTAGTGCAATTTTATTGGATGTATTTTTCCAAATTTTTTTCGGAATTTCCCTCGATGGCGGTGTCAGCTCTTTAAAACTACACAAGCATAAAATTTTCTTCAAGTTTGAAATATTATGTACACATAAGTAACCTTGGTGTTGAAAAACATTTCCGGGGAACGTAATATTTGGGCTGGAAGAGCCGGTGTTGCCAGGTCGTGACAATCGAAATTCCCTCACACTCTCTGAAATATCCCTTTTTTATACCAAAATCCCTACAGACTTCAATTCTTAGGAATTTTGATATGATACGACAATACATTTTTAAATAACATTTTATTACAAAAATTGTTTACCTTAATGAAGATCATCCTAATAATCAAAATGGTCTCCACAGCTCTAAAGTTCTTCGATATCATCCTCTTCTTCCACATCGGCTGCTAAAATGTTAAGAATCTCTCGAGGTGTGGTCTGGGAATCTTGTTTATTGTCAATTAATTGTATTGTTAATTTATATGCTGTCATTAAACAATTTCAGCATTTGGTCCGTCACTGGGTAGTAACTACTTAACTTTCTTGAATTCTTCATATCCAATTTGATACGAATGAGAGCTGCCACAACTCCAGACTTTAATCGGTTTCTTTTTTTTCTTTTTATATCATTAACCATGATGAAAATTCTCTCTACATCATCATTTGAGTGTGACAACGATAAACAATTTAATGCTAATTTTCTAATATGTCTGAACATTAACCTACTCCATGTAATAATATTGCAATACCACTTGCTCATCTCATATTCAAACAAGATTGTCCATGCAGAAAAAAAAATTGCATTTAAAAAAATTATTTGTGTAGTTAAATACTGTGATATTCCCTACGTTTTATACATTTTCAAAAAAAAAAATTCCCCAATCCCTTTAGTTCCTCAAATCTCCCTACACCTGGCAACACTGGGAAGACACTATGAATTGATTCATACAGTGTTCTTTTTAGTTTAAGTCATAAGTGAAATAAAACACGGAATTCAGCCATCTTTATTGTTTTAATTACCTAAAAAATATGTTACAATAATACCTGTCTATAAATAATATTAGAATAAATTTCTAATATTAATTGAAATATACATGTATTGTTCGTTTTAAAACAATAGATTATTGTGAATACAGTGGAATACATAACAACGTTATGTGTGGAAATGTGTATTCTGAATATTATGATTTATGAAACCTTGTTACCATTTATTAAACTCATGTAATATACAGTCATAGAAATGATTATTTTTACAAATAGGTCAGAATAAATATTATATTGGAATATTATATAAATATCTAAATATTTTATTGGATATGTACAATATAGTGATAAGAGTGATTATGGACAATAATTCCAGTTTTATGATAAAGTTTTTATTATTGTAAAGAAACTGGTGAGAACACTTGAACTTTTCTTTGCTGCACAGCAAATAATTGAGACTGGAATACAATTTTCTTCAGAGAATCGAATTGTAGGTCGAATTATACTCATACTGATATGGAGGCGTTTTACAGACAGCCTAAAGCCTCAAACCCCTCTATCCCGAAAACCTTTTGAAATCACTTTTTTTTTTTTTAACGGGAATCACTTTCACTTATAACAATTTAATTATTACAGTTCTAGTTTGAGAAATTGTCTTTAAACTTGCAATGTAAAATATAGACGCTGATAATTTTAAATTTTAAAAATATTTTATCGTGGTGGGGGTAGAAAGGTGGCATAAGTACTTCATCTAATGGTGTTTCTATTGCATTAATATAGCATTGCAGTAATATAGCTGTTTCTTAAGCTGGATAAGAAATTGTGTGAAGAATGTTTCCTAACAGATATTTTTACTTTCTCTAAATGCTGTTAGAGGGCGTATTGCGGTCGTGCAGTTTTTCGAAACTAAGTCTTCACCGGAAATACAAGTTTTTTGGTCCCCTTAATCAAAAAAAGTGGTTTTTGGAAAATGATTTGAGTTGTGCGGGTGTGTGAAAATAATATCACCAAAATGAAAATTTACAGGAAGCTGACACTTGATATTCCTTTTACGTATTACCATCGCACTAAACACGAAGATTTCGGACAAAATCCATCAACCGGAAGTGCCACGTTGCTGAATGTTTTTTTTCCAGTTTTTGTAAGTTGCTCGAAAATGATTCCAATAATTTTCTTTAAACATAGTGTATCAACTACCGATGCAAAGAGGTAGAACGCTGTTCACTGTGGTTATATGTTCACTATTCTCTGTGGTGTTGAGGTGTTCTCAACTTTTAATTTTTTCCTAAAATATACCTAAGTTTAAGTTGTCATGTTTTGAAGATTTTTTAACATTTCTTATTCTTATGTATGTAAACCAAAAAAAAATTATATACTAATCTATATATATTATTTTTTACTACTTTCTGTTTTTGGTTTCTTGATTTTGACTTTCTAAAAAGAACCCTTTGTATTTGTATGTTGTAGGGCTTGATAAAGACAACATATTTGTCGAAACGTTGGTGAAAATTTAAGTTCTTTTATTTTTAAAAAAGACTGAATGTCAACAATCCTTATCCATCATTAAATGATTCTATCAGTGACATAATATTAATAAACATTCAACCCAAAAACCTTGCTAAGTTTGGGGAGAAAATTAGTTTCCCGGAAGTACGACATTTATATTACATTTTCGGATGCACGTATATATTAGTTCAGTTAATGTGAAATTTGTTCAACTAGTTAATAATCATATTCATATGGGAATCTTTGGGAATGAGGAGGTGGATAGGTTTGCCAAATTAGGTGCCTCTCCCCCTTTCATTGGCCCAGAGCCTGCTGTTGGTGTGTCTTCTGGCACATGTTTGTCGGGCTTTCAGACGTGGATGACCTCACAGCACTCATCCTTATGGTTGAGTGCTGTGGGTTGTCGGCAGTCTAAAATGCTCATTGGGGGCCCAGACGGAGCTTTGAGTAGCGGGGTCCGATGTCTTTCACGGACCTCCCTCAGACATCTGTTGGATTCCTCACTGGGCATTGTGGTTTAAGGAGACATCTCTATATAATGGGACTCGTGCCTGACCCCTTTTGTAGAGTTTGTTGAGACTGAGGAGGAAACACGCATGCATCTGATGACGAATTGTTTGGGTTGTGAGGAGATTAGGTTTAGGACCTTCGGCCGGAATAGGATATCGGTAGAGGATCTTAAGCGTGTCCTTTAAGGTTTTGGTCCGATTGTTCGGTCTGTGGTGAAACTTAGATGGTTAAACCTGGGCCTGGATTTTCATTCTAGTCCCAGTGGTGTTATTCTTTAGGGGTAGCTATATGGGCCCTGGGTTATTCTTTAGGGGTAGCTATATGGGCCCTGGGAGGCCTTGGATAGCGTAGGGTTTGCCCTCCCCTTCTGCGAATAATAATAATCATATAGAAAAATAATAAATAATAAATGTAAGCTATGTGAATATTTTTACACTAGATTTTTCTAATTAAAATAAATACACACAGTGCAACATATTCTATTTCCGACCAGCACCAAAATGCAATACTATCGCCAATCTACGCTTCTATGTAAAAGACAAACATAAATATTATCAAGTTGGCGCTAAGTTTTATGTAATTTGAAATAGTTAAGTACACATTGGCATGGGCATAGCCAGAAAAGTGCCCCCCCCCCTATATACCTCATTAAATAATGGAATATTAGTGAACAGTAGAATTGGCCTTTTTCTCAGAAATCCGAATACCAGTATTTGGAATTAAATTTTGTATTAAATTCATCAATAAATGGTTATTTATTTGAGAAGAGAGTGAATGCTACACACTTTATTCACTCGAGTTCAAGTTTGCCCATACAGAATGCAAGCGATTGTGGCAGTGTAATGAAATTTGTAAAAGAATTTAACTATTTACTATGGCCCTTTGTTACTATGACCTATTTTGACAGTTTCATATTCTTCTCCCTACATAAATCTTGGCTATGCCTAAGAGTTTGACGCAATCCAAAATTACTAGCATCTGCAAATAAGTATACGTATAACAAATATTTACATTAATTTAAAATCTCTCTCCATATTAGTATTTATATTGGACCGGAATCTTTCGGAGAAACTTTTTCCGTTGTTTCTACAGTCAGTTCAGATACCTGTAAAAAGAAGTGTAAAAAAAAAAGTATAAAAAATATTTTGAATTAATAATAAAGTCAGTACAACTATGCTGCCTTAATGATATATAAATATGGACTTACATTAACATGTGGCGGGGTACTTAATGCAAAAAGTACACAATTACTTATATCAGCAGGTTGAAGTCTTGGTGTGTCTTGGTATTGCCAATGTCTTTTGGTCATTCCTGTGGCAACGAATCCAGGGCTGATATTCTAAAAAAAAAACGTTATTAATAAAGCTTTCGATCAACTCAATTCACTCTTCTCAACCACTTTTCTAGTTTGAGTGGCTAGAAAAGAACTATTACTGGTTGGAGTTGAATTCCCTACATTCTAACTCACTGCATCCGAAGAGTCCCAAAAATTAATGATTTAGAAGGATCCTGGTAGGCGAACGAACTTTAAACATTAGTTAAATATATTCAATCCTAATGGAAGTATGTCGGAGCAAGCGCTGAAACACTTATAAACATCGCAAACTGAATCCTAGTACCCTCCCACCACCTAGACATATGTTTGTGTTGACGTTCTGGCATTCCACTGAATTGCGTCAGAGCAAAGAAAGAGGTGAAAAATATGTACCCGCAAAGGGAAGTAATTGGTGCAAAAGAAGAGCCGAAGGTAATACATGCATTACTCTACCAGGAGGCTGATGACAGAATTCTGGTGAATATGCTGAAAAAGAGTGCTTTGGCTTTGTTTAAGACTAATCACTACTAGACTTACTTTAGAGCTATTTACAAAAAAAAACAACAGCATTATGGCCCGTCAATGTGCCCATATGCTTTTGTCAATGTGCTATGGCAAGAAATGAAATACCCGCACTTGGATGCTCGGCCAACCCTGCAACCTGAAGAACTACGACAAATAGCTCTGCTAGAGATCGACTGGAATGAATGATATAACCATTATTGATGTGTATGTAAACATTCTATTACTTTTATTTTGTATTAACATAGTTTTAATTATTCGACGGTTAAGCGGGGAGTTTATTTTGGAAGCAAAAACTTCACCAACGTTTATATTATTTATTCAATCATCGTCAAGGCTAACTGCAAGAATACATTATATTACTTGTTAACATAGAATAGAAAATAGCAAAGTATTAAAGGAAATAACAATATTATTATTTTTCTATATTGAGTGAATAATGTTTGTTTTTTTTTTGTTTTTTTTTTATTGTCTGTGGGGAGGGACCAAGCCCTACGCTATCCAAAGCCCCTTCTGGGCCTATATAGCTACCCCAAAGTTCGGAGCCTTCTCAGTGCCTGCCGGCCTCCGGACAGTGTTCTCTCGTTACAGACAACACTGTCCATCACCGGACAGTGAGCTTAAGCTCCTAGGAAGAAAAAATCTAAGGGCAGCAGCTGGACTCGAACCCGGGACCGCCGCATTGCTAGTCCAGCGCGCTACCACTGAGCTAATCCCTTCCCTAATGTTTTAGTGTATATATGGCCATAATTTTTACTCGCACAATTAGTGTTTTTTTTCCTGCTTGATTTAAAAGAAAGTAATGTCCATAAACATTGATTTTTTCTACATAGTGTGTATGCATAACTTCCAACGCTATATAGATTTTTAAACGTTTATGTATTCGACGACTTTGGTATTGTTTTGACTGCAGTCTTAATATCGAAATTAAAGTAATTGCAGGGAAATGAAATTGATATTATTTAAGATTAGTGTCAATGTATTCTTGGTTTAGCGATACTGCGGAGTAGTAAAGTGGGTAAGAGATGGCTCAGTGGTGGAGGTAGCGAGCTGTGGCTGTAGAGGAAAAGTAACAGCTAGTTTATGCCTAGAGGGCGCCTTTTGTCAAGTCAAGGCGTCTAGTGAAGTCGCATAGGCTATCAACTTTCTAGATAAAATTATTAATGAGGCTTAGATAATTATACAGAGGCGCTGAAAGAAGAGAATCGCTATTGCACCGTCTTCTATCCGACCGAATATATTCTCAACTACACAGCAAGTTATCCATCGACTAGACAACGTACTCTGTGTTGTCCGTCAGTCCGTTCAAGGTAAAAGCCTTCTCTGTTCGTCCGTCTATCCACCGTGCTATATCAGTGCGCCAGATTCATTAAAGAGACTGTCAAATCTTCTAAGTGTTCTGCAAATAATAAATAATATTAGCGATAAATATATTAGTATAAACATAGTTTATGTTTAATATACGTATTGCTTAATGTCCCATGGTGTCTGAGACTCTTTAGTTAAAAGCAACATTTTTTTACTTAAAATAGGGGTGGTCATAATTATTATAGTATAGTTTCATATTAGAGTTTTTTCTTTGGATTATTATGTTATTTTTATTTTTCAATTTAAGGCGCGTGAACATCTATGATCATTTGCGCCCGAAGCCTTCTCAATGCACTGCCGTTAGTGTTGGTTTATTTGTTTTGGTAATACGATCTTCAGTCGATTGTCTATAGTTATTTTAAAGGAATGGTTTATTTAATAAAATTTATTGGTTAACCCCATGCCCCTCTAGTAATTTCTACCCCTACATTACCCTTTCCCTAATCGCCAACACCTTTCCCAGCATTAAGTAAACGCTTCACGACTCAGATAGATAAACTACATATCTTTAATACTTACAGTTACTCGTACAGGAATTTTTTCCTGATTCAGCTCATTCCTTAATATCTTTGATAACACCACTACTGAATGCTTTGAAGCCACATAAGGGCCATTATGTGGCCTATCTGTGATGCGATGACCATAAACACTGGAAATGTGAAAGAAACATAGTTAAAAAATGAGGCAAATATTCCGATTTTCTCTTACTGGTGATCTCACATATCTGAGATATATTTTCATCAATTTTTTCACTCATGGTCGAGATGTTTACTATTGACTGTCACAAGCTCCACAAAAGCTTTTCTACAAATCGATTTTTCCAGAATGTATCGAATAAAGTTAATAGGTTTATAAAGTAGTACGTGTTCTCACACGCATGTCTAGAATCGCACATTTGAAGAAAATTCGATTAACCGCAGTGCAACTTTCCAGAAAGGTTTTTATGATTTTTGGGGGGAATTTTCTGGAAAATGTCTACGAGTTTGTATTAATAAGAAATATATGTTACGCATAAAATTATAGGTAGTTGCGGTGGTTGGTTCCGTGGAGTGTGCAGACTGAATTTGCTCTATGCAAGTCTGTGTTGCCACCCTGTCTAAAAAGCGCATCCTGAAGATGGGCGAACGCCCGAAACCGGTCGATGACCACAAAATGAAGCACGCTACCGCGGAAAATGTCTCTGATAAAATTATATATTTACTTAATTATTTGCATCCACTTTAACCCGAAAGTATAGAGGATTTATTTAAAGAAAAAAATCAATTTTAATAGGAAAAGAGAAAGTAATGTGTATGTTAGTAGTGAAAGCTCAATTCACAGTCACAATATTTCTTCTCACAACAATAAAAGAATGTTAAAAAAAAAATAGCTTTAAATTACAAATATAGATTCGTTTTTCAACTGTTGTTTTGATAAGTTTCGTGTTCGCTCAATGTCAAACGAATTGTGAGATAAGTTTTATTTCAGCCTTTTTCTGAAATACTGAATATTGTAATATGTTATGCAGTCCTTTATTAGTTCTTCACCCCTTTTTTAGACGGGGGCATATTATTATACATTCATATTTCCAAGGGATAGTATTAAAATATTTAATTACCTGCAAATGTTAAAGATGTGTCCCTGCTTTACATTTCGTCGCTTCATTACAGTTGTAACTTCTCTTGTACATCTTGACAACCCAATAACATTAATTTCGAATGTCTTAGACATACCTTCACCAGTTCCACCTTAAATAATTATTTTTATATTTTATTGATCAGTCAACTGTAAATGTATGCAGTAAATATGATATTTTATACTAATTTAATGAACCTACTAATTAGGGGTTCTCTTAAAGATACTCCAGCACTGTTTACTAAAACGTTAATTTCACCCCAATTTGTTTCAATCCAATTAATTGCAGCTTTAACTTCTTCAGCATTGGTCAAGTCACATTTGATTCCCTTAATGAATCCATTCTTATTCAGTTCTTTCTCTAATTCCTGCAATAATTTTATATATACGGAACCTTCTAAATGGTGGCAGATACCCTGATAAACAGGAATGCATTTGAGAGGTGATGGTTAAATCAAACTGGGAATCGTGTGCTAAATCTTTCTTCATTGCAAACAACTTTTCTCTTAGAACAGAATTGCTCAAAATTACCATTACTCACCTAACCACTCAGTAATCTGTTTCATGTCGTGAAACCTTAGTGACTAAGGTTATGGTACAGTAATACCCTTCTTTATTGATGAATGTGAATGATTTCGGTGGCACTATGGAGACCGGGAGTCCGCGGAACATATAATTTTTGATTGCCATTATACGAAGTCTTGAGGGTACATTTGTGGGAGAAGATTGGATTTCATGTGGGCCGAAACACTGAAAATCTTGGACTGTTATTGGAAAATAAGTTTGCTTATCAAGCTTACAGTGAATTTGCGTCCATTCGCGGCATTATCTAGAAGGATCAACAATAGTTGGGTAGAGTAGGCGGAGTGAACGTGGGTTGATTGTATTTATTTATTGTTGTGTGTTTGGTATGAATGCGGTAAGGTTAGGTTTTAGTATATTCTGATTTGTTGTTAATTTAATTTAGGTTTCCCTGGAATATCGAGTGCAGGGACTGTTGTGTAAATAGTTTAGAAAATGTAAATATTATTTATAGCTGACTTTTTACGCAGTAGTTTATAACCTAGGAATTTATGTCGGACAAATTATTTCCCCACGCGTCTGTGGATTTGGTATATTACTACATATTGGTTGTATTGTGTACGGGCAGGGATGAGCGTGAGATCCGGTACGTCCTCTAGTGGAAATTAAAAAAAAATTCCCTCTATTCAAGATCACTCTTCTCCCCAGTGACTTAGAATTGATCTTAGCCAAACAGAAGCGACACCTTTGTCAAACTATATTCCCTTTAAGGATTTATTTAGTTGGCCAATAAGGTGCGGGATTTCTTCTTTAAACAGCTCGCTTCCGAGAAGCACAATTAAGTAACCCGAAACATTAGAGAGAATGCTTATAGAGGAAATGATGCCACGGTGAATATATACATATGCATATATTAGATGGCCGAATCAAATGGACAATGGAATATCATCTAATTTGCTTGAAGCTACAAGAGTAGCATATATCCTTGTGCGATCACAAGTACGCCTATGAATCTACTTATGGCCAATGTAGACATTAAAAGCACATGAATTGCCTGGGCCTGACAACGAACAGTCTGTGTAGGTTTTGTCAGGAAGAATTTGAAGAAGGAACAGCATTGCAGGTAGTTGGCCAGGGTGAAGGGATTGTGTGGCTGGGATTTCTCCTCGTTGAAGCTTCAACCAAGACTCTTTTTCGCTCTATCTCTCTAACGACTCCTAAGTATAATAGAATGGAAGGGGTTGAGAGGATAGTTTAATTGGTGCCTCCAAGGATATCACCCAGTAGTCTCTCTCCAGACTCTCCAAAGTCTAATTAAACAGATACGACTGGCGAGGGCATGCTAATTTTAATCTAAGAGAAACTAAAACAATCACTATAGTTAATTTCAATTAAACATGCAGTTTAACCAATAATTTTATAGAAAAAAATATTCATACCATAATTCCGTCCATTTCTCTATCCAAACCGGCTACTTTCATGCCATGTTTGACGAGATCTTGTGTTATGGCATATCCAATACCAGAAGAAGCACCTGTAACAACGGCAACATTCCCAATCCATCGTTCCATTTTCTTTCTGCAATTGATTAGAATTTTTGGTTTGTTAAAAATCTTAGCCGAAACTAAATAATCTTTTACCAAACCAAAACAATGCTAATTTTTAGTATAAGTGACTGTTTTTATTCAATATTTATTTCTGTAACACATATAATCTATTACGATAACACATATAAACATTATGCGACAATACATATATATATATATATTCAGTGCACTATCGCCCACTTGAAGGCTATTCTTTTTTTTTTTTGGAGCAATAGTATTTGTTACATTAGGTCAGTTATTAAGAAATAATTAAAATTAATGTTTAAAAAGTGTTTCAAGGACAGGTAAATAGATAAATATGTGGTTCATTAAGAAATAGTGACTTTTACTGCATAGAAATTCATTTTCAATTTTCCAATAATATATATTTATAAAATATAGAGATTCAATTTGGTATATACCATTTCTATTTCCAGATAAAAACTATTCACTACCACCAGTGGGGTTGTTAGTTTTTCATAACATTGATTCAGATAATCTAAACGATACATATAATATAATTTATAGTAACAATAATGATATTATTTATAATAACAGATCGCATCGTGCGACATAATAGGCCGGATATAATCCTGGAAAATAAGCATACCAAGGAGATTTTTCTGCTCAACATTGCAGTTCCGAATACCTAAAAGTTATCTACAACATTTTTAGAAATAGTGAAAAAAATGCGGCACAAACAGAGCAAATTTTGAAGATGTGGCACACGGAGGAATGTCTGTAGTACCTCTAACCTTGCTCTTAACTGGCGGGATCCCAAATAGTCTCCACCATAGCATTAAAAGCTTAAATCTCCGCTCCAGTTTTGTCGTATTTGTTAATGCAGAAGGCAATCATCCTATATATAATCGTGAAGCAATTTTGTAACATACGCTCACAGAGTTAGTAAAGCTTTTCGGAAGGCCCCTCTAAAGGTCATAATAATATCGTTGTTGAAACGAGATTGAATGAGATAAAGTAATAATAATAATAATTGTATTTATTAATGAAAATGGTTAGGTTTAGAAATGTAAGATGTGTGCGAATGAAGTGTGGGTAACCCCTAATGCCGTACAACGGTGGCAATCTGTAGATCTCTAGGCATTAGTTTTTCCGCACATTTTTAGAGTGTCACTGTATTTTGATCAGACAGGTTCTTTGCGGTGCCGGCACTCCGCACAATTGTGTGGAATATGTGTGGATAGCGAGAAGTAGGTTGTGGTTTGCCTTAGCAGGTGTGCGGTTTTCGAGGGAATACTTACTGGATGGATTTATTGTGTGCCTACTCGACTAGAGAACGGATGGGTGAGTTTGGGTGAGTATTTCATGTTTGGGGTAATAGTGGAAGCGTGACTGTGCAGAGGCTGTATTTGTTGCTGCCTCTTTGTTCAGCGATTCCACATAGACTTGGAAAAGTTTAATAAGAATAATAATGATAATAATTGGAGATGCCGCGAGAAAACCTAGTGTTTACTGGACTGTAAATACCGTCCATATGATAAATCAAAGTCGAACTAGTACTAAACATTTTTGCCAATAAGAAGTATATATGGTTAAGTATATAGGTAAATATGCTTATTTCTATAGCATAATAAAACCGTGCTTCTGTAATCGCCGAACTCTTGGGAAAAAATATTCTGCACCTACTAATCATGGAAGGCGTTTTCCCTGCAAAAAGTGTCGGAGATGCTTGAAGAAGTGGTATCAGGTGAATATGTCGGACTTCGTAGCCCGATTTCTTCAACTTTGGGGATCTGATTGTGCGACGTGCAATCAGTCATTGTTGCGGCAAAGAATTGAGTCCTTCCTATTGGTAAAAGCCTGCTCCAGATTTGGCGTATACTTTTTGGTGAGTATACTTCTGCAATGTAATGATTACGCCTGGATTTTTGAAAGCTATAATGGATTAGACAAATTTCAAAAATATAGAACTGCTATAATTTGCTAAGGAATGCTCCAAATGTAGGGCAAATTGAGATAGGGTGATATAAGTGTTCTGGGATAGACAAGTTGCACTGGGACTAAAGTTGTTTTAGTATAACTATTAAAATTTTTTTTTTATTAATTTAAGGCGCGTCAATCTATGGTCATTTGCGCCCGGAGCTCTCTCAGTGGACTGCCAGCTCTCGTTACAAAATTCAAAATTTGAGCACACACTTAGCCTCCCTACCTAGCGCATAGCGCCAAAACCGGTGCCTATGGTCACTTAGCCTTGCCTACATAGTAGGCAAGTTGCCATCCCTGCCACGTGGAGGCGGACCTCTACATATCCGTCTAGTCCGGCGCATTACCGCTACTTCACGAGCAAACTCGACAGTCTTTAAAACTGACAGCACTTTTCATTAACTCTTCGCATTCTCGCGGCCAGTTCTCCCACCTCCTTTTCAGCTTGAATTCCATGTGCATTCTTGCCTCGTCGAGGAGATGACATTGGAAGAGAAGGTAATGCACTGTGTCGCGTTCACCGCATTCGTGGTACAAGTTGAGATATCTGAAGGCAACCCACTGCATATGGGGCTTAAAAGAAAGTTTCCATACCAGTAGCACGCCCAGGTATTCAAACAGGTTCACGTGGAATAATCTGTGATCGACCATCCTAATCCAGGGAGGACGACTGGGATGAAGTTTGCCTTTCATTAGCATCACTATAGACTTCTCGAACGAAATCTGCAGCTTCTCCCGCTGACACCAATTCTTTATTCTGGTCACTACAGCGCTAGCACGCTCTTCAAACTCCCAACGAGAATCACCATGGACGACTATTGCAAGGTCATGCTACGCAAAAAAAAAAAAAGGAAAAAAAAGGGCGTTTAAAGTATGAGTGCTCTCTCCGGCAGCTGCCCCTGCTCTGCCACTCTTGTTTAGGATATTTGTAAGACTAAGCTAGTAGGTAATACGTTAGTGATGTAGCTAGTAAGTTAGGGTAAGTTTAGGTTTAAGTTAGAATAAGCGTAGAAATTAGGGTAGATTTATTGTAGTTAAAACAGTTCTAGCTTAGTTAGTAAGTTGTAAGTCAAGGCACCAGGTAGCAGTAGCAAACGGGGGGAGCATTGATGGAGTGAAGAGTAGATGGAAGAGGGGGACATCAGCTGGCAAGAAAAGAAGTCAAGGTCATAAGAGAGACGACAAAGTTAGAGGTGTTCAGAGTCATAAAAGAAAAGACGAACAATTTGGCAACCTCAGAAGAACATTGAGTTTTGCGGTTAACCGGATTAAGCTGAGGAGCGGCCAGGACTCTGAAATCCCAAAAAGGTGGGTTATTTGTGGCATGTGAACTCAAAAAGAAAATTAAAGTGAAACCCAGGACTGGTGTTGGAAAGGTGTGACCATTACGACTCAAATTAATCAACTAACTTACATTTGTTTTTTTTAAGCTATCTGCGCAACAATTTATTGTAATCCTTACCCTCTTTTTTGTATACTATAAAATTAAGATTATTTTATTTAATTTTGAGAGGAGTGGCGTTGGCATTATTTTCCAAGCACCCTTTTTCATTTTGTTATTATTATTATTTTTTTTTTTGTATTTCCCAGACTGGATGTTTTTTGTTTTTGCTTTTTGTTTTATTGTAAATAAATATTGTATTCTATGAATTTTTTTTAAAAGTGGATATCAATTCCCTATCAGTTGTTCGTAAAGAAACCATTACACGAGTCAAGTTTAGTTGTCCGATTTTAGTTGATCAGCAAAAGTTGAATGCGACTTGAATCAGTTTTGGTTCATACGTTTCAACTGAAATCGATCAAACCGTTTCAATAACGACATGGACACGGAGCCTCTATGAGTTGAAAGCAAAGAGGCCAATTGGGCGATTCGGTGGTTCACACTTGTCAATACTTGAAAGATGGCGGGTTCAACTGAAGATGCGTCATACTTGAACGATAAAGTTTGATTGTTGATCCACTAAAAAGTTGATCAACTTTATTGGAAGAAAAGGTTCTCACTAGGTTTTTCATTCAACTTCTGTTGATCAACTAAAATCGGTCAACTAAACTTGACTCGTGAGAACGCGCCTTAACTTACATGAGTAAGTTGCTACCAGTGCTCCACGTGGAAGAGAGGCACAGCTTGTGTAGTTGCTAGAGAGACGCTACAACCGCAACACACAGGTGGTGAAATGGTTAGGATGCACTGAAGATGAAAAATTGAACTTCACATATTACAGCAATCAATATGCCAATTATACCGCAACACTTCC
The DNA here is from genome assembly GCA_011037195.1 of Triatoma infestans. NCBI lineage: Eukaryota > Metazoa > Arthropoda > Insecta > Hemiptera > Reduviidae > Triatoma > Triatoma infestans. Next base: position 96,901 of record JAAEAF010005210.1, read on the forward strand.
TACTGACGACAACTCAATGTGGGACGCCACGAAACGACTCCTTAAAAACAGAACTGTTTCAACTCCTCTACGCCATGACGACAGTACTTGGGTTAAGACATATACAAAAAAAAGAAACTCTTAGCTTCATACCACACCATAGTATTTATTCCGCACTCCGACACTCATGATATAGAACACAGATCTAATATCACCCTCACAGACGTTGATATCCCTCTACCGCACTCACTGTCTCCTAAAGCAATCACACTCAAACTTATTGAAATAACAGAAATTATCACTAAACTCCCTAAAAAGAAGAGTTCTGGTTACGATTTAGTAACCTCTAGTATCTTCGCCAATTCCACGCAAAGCCAAATTTCTAACTAATCTTTACATCGCTGTATTTAGAACTATATACTTTCTTATCATACGGAAATTTGCTTCCGCACTATGGTTCTCAAACCGTACAAACCTACATACCTCCCTACCTCCTACCACCTATCCACCTAGTCCTACTATAGCAAAAACAATCGAGAAAATGGTACTTCTACATTTTCAGCCAATTCAGGATTCTCACCAAATTATTCCTCACCAACAGTTTGGATTTCGTAGTGGACATCCCACAATTCAGCAAGCATGGGTTATAGATGTCATCGCCATCTGCCTAGAGCGAAAGTAATACTGCCCTGTAGTATTCTTGATCGTCCCAACGGCGTTCGATTGCGTTTGGCAATTATTGTAGAAGCTCAAAGGCATCCTGCCTATCTTACTATCTTACTCTAAAATCATATTCAACAGACCGCTACTTCCAAGTTATTCAAGGATCATCTGCTTCATCAGTTTACTCTCTTCTTACCGGAGTGCTACAAGGCAGCATTCTGGCACCCACCCTTTACACAATTTATACTGCTGATATTCCATACATCCTAGAAAAACAATCTTTATTTACGCCGATGATACTGCAATACTTTCCAAGCGTTTCCTCCAACGTAATCTTCATTTATTAGAATTCTAGCTGAAGAAGTGGAACATAAAAATCAATACAAATAAATCGAAAATTTATAGTATTCACCCTGAACAAAAATGTCATACCACCAGTGTACTTATACAACAGACTAATACCAGTTGCAGACCATGTTCGTTGCCTTGGAATTACACCTCTAGATCCACTTACACTTTACCGCTAAGCACAATCACCAACCGTTTCCCCCTATCCTAATATATTGTTTTTTGACAATAAACAACCTCATAATTATATTTGTCTTTTAAGTAACTCTCCCAAAGTATATAGCCACGCCCCTTGTACCCCTTAGCTACTACCATTTCTCATTGATTTTATTCCAGGAGTGGAAGTCACATCTCAGATAGAAGAGGTATGACCCAGTAATTCTTAAATGACTTCCTGCAACGAGACTAACAATAATGTCTTAATGCTATTAATGCTATCTTACAAAATTTCTGCCACCACTTGTATAATAAGAGACTTCTTACCCGTGTGCAATGTTGTACTTCTTCAGACGTACTTCCTCTGCGTGAAAAATAATCCGTTATAACTAAGAGAATTAACTGAGAGTTTCATGTTTTAAGTCATTTAATTCAATTTTTACATTAGGTGAAAATTTATTTAATAATATATAAACACAAAATGGAGGATAAAAGAATCTGTATATAAATCTATTACAAAATTATATTGAACAAATGTTAAAGTCATGACTTATAAATAAAACAAATAATCAATTAAAACAACAACAACAAATATTATGGTATGCACTGATAAGAAATTCTCTTACTCTATACCATTACAAATATAAAACAGTTATATGGTTTATAGATGTTAGATTTTTAGGTCATAATTTGTTATCTGAATTTTCGTAAATTATATAACAAACTCCTCTTTTATATTACCGCATTAAAACTTACGGCGTTCCTTTTAAACTTAAGACTTAATCATTCATATACTCCGCATTACTTAACTAAAAGTACTTCATTCCTGAAAAATGTTTTAAAAAAAGTGAACTTGACAATGCAGTTAGCATCGAAGGGCCATGTTTAAAACACCAATGAAACGGCATTTTGGGAAAATTTTAAAAATACTGAAAACCCACTTCGGTAAAATTTCATGCAGGACACAAACACATTTAAATAAAATACACAATTCCATAATGAATCAAACAATTAAGTAAACCCTAGTAATGAATATTGCCTAATTGCAAAAATAATAAAAATTTATTATTGTAATCCATATTGTAGTGTAATATTGGAAATCCACCCTAATCTGATTCTAACTGAAATTAATTTTACACCAATTCTGGGAAATTTGTCGCGTTAATTTCAAATTTTTTTTGAGATTGATTTATTGTTGATGACGCTCTGTTCTGGATGATAATGCAATTATTAGTTCTACTACCGGTCTAAGTCCACGCACTCCACGCGAAGCCCACGCACCAGCTATAGAGCTATAGAGCAATTGTAAGGTGGTACTTGTTACAACATATGAGTGATATAATGAAGTCGAAAGAATATTTCTCATTCACTATAACATTAAACACAGATAATACAAAACACTTTATTCTTACAACAAAACAAATACAATAACTAATCTACAGCCTCTCTTAGATGGCGAATGAGAGTTACCTGTTATTATTTACTTAGACATGGAGCTGTAAACTATCCACTAAAAAAATCTAATCTAACTATGCTTTTTCTGTTCTCTTGCTTGCACAGTCAGTTGAGATATCTATAACATTATATAGAATCAAAAACAATTTTATTCATTGTCCTTTTTGCCATTTCATTCAACAAGTTAAGATGCAAACTTACATTAACATTAGGCGGGACACTTAATGCAAAAATTACGCAATTACTTATATCAATGGGTTGCATTATTGGCAAATCAGAATGCAAATATAATTTGGTCATTCCTGTGGCAACCAATCCAGGGCTGATGCTCTTAAAAAAGAAAATAAAATATTACGAACAATTCAACTAATCTATTATCATTTTTATCTTTTTGCTACACTATATATATCTTTAACACTTACCGTTACTCGTACAGGAATTTTTTCCTCCATTAGTTCAGTCCTTAATATCTTAGTTAATACTGTTACGGCATGCTTTGTGGCCGAATAAATACCAGATTTTAGCGTATTTGGGATTCTGTGGCCATATAAACTGGAAATGTTAATGATAGATAAAACTGACGTTGAATGCCAGACACGATATTCTCAAATTACCAATCTGACATTCAGCCTCCAAATAGACCCCATACAAACAAAAAAAACAACAAATGGCAGTAAAATGCTCCAAACAAAAATAAAAGAGCATCAACTATTTCATGTATATAGTGCAGAAGTTTAAAGAAAATGATTGGTGTTTTGAATGACTCGGGCAATGTTTTTAGGAAAAACGCCACAAAACAAAATATTAATAAATTCGCACTACTGGTTGACCGATTTTGAAAGAAAATGTCGTCTTTTTCCTGTGGTAATAATCATATGTAAAATCTAGCGCTCCCTGGAGAATAGCTATGTGGTTCACCTGTTTCATCTTTCTGTGGGTATGGGATGATTTCAGAGTGTGACACACATGTATATTTACGTCAAATATAAGCAATTAAAGCTATTAATTCAACTATTAATAAAAGCTATTAATTCAAGGAATTAAAGTTGAATTAATATTGAAAATTTATAATCTGTAAAAGCAAGAATAAAACACGGAATGGAAGATGTAATGGCTGCCAACTGTATTATTAAGAATTCCAAATATAAACGACTTTTTTAAAACAGATATATGGTAAATATTTCGTTTAATATTTTCTATTTTCATTTGAATATTAAGAGCAATAAAACAAATTTAGATAATTTCCACTAAATATAGTTCATGTTATTATTTATATTGTAAAATGTTATTATTTAATTAAAAAAAAACCTATCACTCACGTAAGAAGATATAGCATGAAATCGAATTTAATAAGACTTTGATAGTATGAGCAAACTATATATTTGAAATGTGCTTCTTTTTACACGAATTTTATTTCAATTAAATGAATTATCAATTATGAATTTTATAAAATACATATAAGTCCCTACTAGTTAATTTCTAGTCAGTTGAACAAAAGAACTTAAAAATCTAGGTTCTAGATATTTTTATTTTTATTTTATGGAATTAGGCGAGCCGGATTAGTCAGTGACGGTGTACGATTGCTTCAGAAAGATAGCGTGGAATGTGTGATAAAATAATAGAGATTTCAAATAGTGAAGTGCCGTCATAATGATGTACATTATAATTATTATTATTGTAGTGTATAATGTGGGGAGAGACCAAACACTACGCTCTTAAAGCCCCACTGAGCCCTTATTTCTACCCCAAGGACATCAACCACAAACCGGGTCTAGAACGTCATATTGTACATGTGACATTTTAATTGTATATTCTCATTATGATAATATATGTATCGAGGAAAAAAACAAATCTTTACCAAACTCATTGCAAAGTCGCACAGTGCTGTGTAATAAATTTTGAAATTTCAAAGGTTTTATAAAGTACTGAATTTTTCCAATAATTTCCTGTCTCTTTGATTAGTAACTTCTTCTTAGATAGTAATTTATATTGTTAAATTTATAGAATAAATTATAATTACATTAAATTAATTAACAACCTGTTGATGTTTATGATGTGACCCTGTTTTACATTTTGCCTCTTCATTACGCCTATAACTTCTCTTGTACATGTTGACAATCCAATAACATGAGTTTCGAATAATTTAGATATACCTTCACCTGTCCCACCTGAAATAATTTTTTTTTTTATTACTTACTTGAAGGGCTATCTAGAAAACATATATATTTCATTACTAATCTAAAGCACTTACCAGTTAGAGGTTCAGCAATGAATATTCCTGCACTGTTTACTAAAACGTTAATTTCACCCCAGTTTGATTCAATCCAATTGATTGCAGCTTTAACTTCATCAGCTTTTGTTACATCACACTTAATTCCCATCAAACCCATGAATCCATCCTTATTATATTCTTTCTCTAATTCCTGGAAAAATGTATATGCATTCACGTTCTTTATAGCATACAGAGAATGTCAAGGGTAAGGCTTTGAGAGTGATAGGCCAAATCCTTGCCGGCATGCTCTCAGTATATATTTGAGTCACCATTGCCAGTCATGTTACCGCCCCTCAAATAACCAGGTACACAGCTCTGGTGACCTCAGGCCCTGATCTAGTGGTCCATTTTTTGGAGAGATCATGTAGGGGCAAACCCTACGATATCCAAAGCTCCACTGAGCCCATATAGTTATTTCAAGGAAAAGCAACAACAAAACGGGGCTATCCCATCTAAGTTTCACCGCATTGCAAACAAATCCGACCTTCAACCTTATAGGAAAGTAGCCTTAGCTCTTTCTCAAACATTACGTGGAGGTGTCTCCTTACACATATTAACCAGTGAGATATTCAGTCTGATTCCTGAGGAAGAGATCCGTGAATGTCCACAGATAGCCCTGCCAGGACCTCCATTGAGCATTTCAGACCGCCGACCCAGTGAGCATATTCTTAGGGATGAATGCTGTGAAACTATCCATGACACTGAAAGCATGACCGACATGTCCTGAAGACAAACAATCAGCAGTTTTGGAACCAATGAAAGGGAGAGAGGGGCCTAATTAGGGAAACCTATCAACCTCCTCATTCCCAAAAATTTTCATATGGCCAGGTATCCAGACTAGAAGTACATCCTTCAAAGAAGAAAGCTCTTCCACTCTATTAGCATATTCCACAACGAATATGGAAGTGAAGGCACATGAACTCATCGCCATCAAGCCTCAATGGGTTATAATGATCTTTGACAATTTTAACACAGATTATTTCTTTTGAGGACTTAATTAATGGGGTGACTTAGAAACGGAACGCTTTCTGTACTCAGAGCACGTCTCCGAAACTAGTTTCAGTAGGTTCTACTATATAATCTGTCGTGTATATCTTAGTGGATTCGAATTTTCATTCTTCGGTTTGTATTTGGATCAGGAGAGAAGAAAGAAGACGAAGAAAGTCTCCGTTATCGTCCAGTATTGCAGACACAAACCCCCCCCTAATCTTTATTACTTGTAATGGAAGCTCAACTAAAGCTTTAATAAACATTGAATAAACATCAATTAAAATTGCAATTGATGACGGTAAGAGAAAGTTGTGTGAATGTTTCACTGGAGGAATTAATACCTTAATTTTGTCCATATTTCTGCCTAAAGCGGCAACTTTCAAGCCATGATTGGCCAGATCTTGAGCAATGGCATATCCAATACCGGAAGTAGCGCCTGTCACTACGGCAACATTCCCAATCCATCGTTCCATCCTGTTTCCATGAGTGATTAGAATTTTTTGATTTCTTAAAAATCTTAGCCAAAACTGAACAATCTGTTGCCAAAGTAAAACAACGTTGATTTTTAGTATAAATGACGGTTTTTATTTAAAAATTATTTCTATAACAAGAAATACCATTGGTTGTTATTTTTTTTAGAACATTAGCTTTATTACATTATGGCAGATATTTACAAGTAATTAAAATAATTATTTTAAAAGAAAGTATTTCAAGGATACTGTTATCATAATCCATTTACTGTTTTTATTTCATATGTTTGTGTTAAAATTAGAATGCAGTAAACATGGGTAATTGCGCAGTATTTTTGACAGTGATTATCGAAATATAATTATTAATATTTTTAATAATTATAAAGTTAGAAACTTTGTTGATGTGGCAACACTCAATACTTGTACTATTACAAGTAAGGTGATTCAATTTTCCCAACGTTATAATTATCCGTTACAACGGAAGTTCCCATTTGATAACAAGTTGTAAATATTAATAAAATAAGGGAATGTAGGAAAATATAATATGTTGTGAAACACTCACACGACTTCCTCCTACAGCAGTTTATAGAAATATAATTGACAAACATTCTTCAATCTTATAATTTGTACTAAATGTTTTCTTGTCTTCAATTTTATATCAATGGACAATCTATGTATAATACAATAACTTGTCTGAGAAAATTATTACCAGCCCTTCTGCACCCTAAAATTCTTTACATGAACTTTTCCAGGCAGAAGTTTCAAAGAAAAATAACAGGCTTCTGTTTCTATGACAAAACAAATTTAAAGAAATCCGTCGATGTTTTTCTAGAAAAACGCCGTAAACTGAAAAAAACTGTTCAGAAAAACGCACAATATTTGATCAACCGCTTTTTGGAATCAAAACTTGGAATTGTGGTTTACATATTTCATTCTAATTAATATTATTAATGTGATAGAATTGTATAAAAAACTGAAAAAGCACTTTAGAGGAAACATAACTCCGACGCTCTCCCAAAAGCCGCCATAAATGAATTTTCCCAGAGAAATGCTTGAAACAAAAGTTGCCACTTTTAGCACATAATCAGTTATAACCTGGTGTACTTTTATTAAACTGTGAGAGAAAACTAACAGAAATTTTTTAGTCATTTAATTCAATTTCCACAAAGAGATGATAATTAAAACAATAATGTGGGAATTAAATATAATTTAGCCAGCATGGCAATAGAGACTAGATAAAACTAAGACCCATATGACATAAAAAAGTGACAAAAGTTACTTCTATTATAGAACGAAAAGTAGAATCAATGTGTATAATAAAAAAGTTGCTCTTTTCGGTTGCGAATACATGTCATTATAAAAGTTGTTCATATTACAAATAAGTTGTGAATTGTCATTTTAACGTTGTCAAAGTAAACAGTATTCAGTGTGTCATTAAAATCGCCCTTAACATTTCACTTCATTTCTATCTTTTAGTGTATTCCATTCACATATTTTTGTCGGTTCTACCGGGATTATGCAATAAAATTAGAAAGAGTGAATAGTGATTTAATTTTTGTTAAAATTTTGCGGTTTCCTTATTAGTTATTTCGGTTTCAATATTTATACAATATCCGAACTATTAAAAATATAAATTTCCTGAAAGTCACGGAATTGAAGGAGCATTTATAATGTAGAAACTTAAAATGAAGAAACAGAAGCTGATGAAGTCGAAGATCAAGAAGACCATGAAGAATACGATACCAGCGAAGTTGAAGAGCAAGGTGCTGATATGTTTACGAAAACCATCCTATCTTCCCTATCTAAAGATTTAGCCAGTAAACGATCTGACGCTACTGTATTAAATCAAGCAAGTACATCCTTCATTTCATTTCGTGATATTGAAGAAACCATTAGTACTTTTAGTGGAAACGATAAGTTTAGAAGCATAACGACTTGGATAAGGGAATTTGATGGATTAAGTGAGCTATGCCTGTGGTCCGAAGTTCAAAAAGTAATTAATGCGCGTCAATTATTAAAGGAAACAGCCGCTTTGTTTATAAACCTTGAGAAGAATGGGAACACTTGGGATTCAATGGATAGAGCTCTTAAAAAGGCATTTATGACGCATGTAAGTAGTAAAAGTGTGCATAGAGAGCTCATGACTAGGAGGAAGCTTCATAATGAAACCCTCCAGGAATATTTTTATAAGATGTATGACGTAGCTTGTCGTAGTAAAATAGAAGGAAAATCAGTTTTACTGTACGTAATAGATTGGATCGATGACGATGAAGCTAATAAAACAATCCTTTATGGGACAAGTTCGTACGAAGATTTTAGGGAGAAACTAAATGTGTACGAGGAAATGAAGGCTGCTTCTAAAAGACACTGAGATAACAGAAATAACAGTGAAGGATGCATGCATAAGGAGCATAAATCTGCTTTGTATAACACCATAACTAAAAGATGTCGTTTTAATTGTGGATCAATGAACATGTAATGAAAGCATGTCCAGATCAGGCGAAGGGTCCGAAATGTTTTAAGTGCAATCAGTATGGTCACTTAGCTTCTAAATGTCTATCAAGCAACTCAGCTGTATGCCAATTAAACCAGATGAGTGATACACTGGAAAAGCCTATTTTAGTACTTGAATTGAATAAAATTAATATCACTGCTTTAGTAGACAGTGGCAGTGACTTATGCTTGATGAATAGTACCACTTACATTGAAGTTGGCGCACCCAAGCATCCAGGCAAGACTAATTTTACTGGCGTTGGCGTTAAAGTTATGACTTCGACCGGTATGTTTCAGTCTGTTGTTACTATCAGCAACGAACTTTACAATATCTGTTTACATGTTGTACCAGATGACTTCATTGCCCCACATCGCATAATTTTAGGTTCTCAACTTTTTCAAGAAGCTAAGGTAACCATCTCTAATGAAAAGGTGGAAGTTTCAAAGTCATCAAAAGAATATCTACTTTTAGGCGTTCCGTAAGTCAAGGGTACCCATGCTGAAGACATAAGTTCTTCGGATCATATCAGCGTGGTAAATCGCTAATAAGAAATACAGAAGAAACTGATGATAAGAATAAAGAAAGCAGAGTGCGAAGTAAGGAAGGCGAGAGTAAACAAAGGTCAGAAAAATCTGTAGAGAAGTTGGAGAAGTCGGGAAAGTGTAGAGATAGTAATAAAAGGAACCTTCCTCCAAATCAGAAAAGATTAAACCTAAAGAAGAGTTTAATGAACAACAAAAGGATGATAAAGAAAGAAGTAAAAATGTTAAAATCAGATGTAGCATGGAGAACACAGAATCCGCTACCATAAAAGAATAGAAAACAATACAAGAAAAAAACAATAGAAATGAAGATGAAAAACATGGAAAGAATGTGCCACTTTATTTGGAAAAACCAAAAATATAATGACATTTTTGAAATTAAGAAAATATGCAAGCTTGAAGAAATGTTGAGAAAATGGAAGCTTTAGAAAATCTAGAAAATAATATGGTTAATGAGAAAATACGTAGGTATGAGGTTAACGAAGTAAATGAAGATGATTCTTCTATATGTCAAGCAGAAGAAATTAAAGAAGTAGAAATAGTACCTGGTGTTCAGTACACAGAAGATCCTTCATCAACTGCATTTCCTATTGATCTTAACTGAAGCATCAAGGGTTATAAAAAAAAAACTGAAGAAGTGGAAAGTGGAAACCACGAAGAATTTGTTGAGGATATTAGTGAAAAATCAACAGAAAGAACCAAACGTAGACGAAGTGACGATAAACGAGTTTATCAAGATTAGTCAAAACATAGAGAAAGAAGTGATGAAGCAAGACAGAGAGCAATTGAAAGAATTCTCAGGATACAAGAGGAAAACCGCAGGCGCTATGACAAGAAGTGAAAGAAGGTCACGAAGTATAAAATAGGAGACCTGATAGCTATTAAAAGATCTCAGGAATCGTTAATAGCTTTTGATGAGAATCGGCGCATACAACTCTGCCATGGAAAATGGAAGCATAGCAGATGGTAGAAAGATGAATTCGGGTCGGGTTCAATGCAGGACGGCCAAATGTGGGAATTAAATATAATTTAGCCAGCATGCAGTAGAGACTAGATAAAACTAAAACCCATATGATATAAAAAAATGACAAAAGCGATTTTTATTATAGAACTGAATGTAGAATTAATGTGTATTAAAAAGTTGCTCTGTTCGGTTGGCCAGGTCTTGAGCAATGGCATTTCCATTAACGGAAGTAGCGCCTGTCACTACGGTAACATTTCCGATCCATCGCTCCATTTTGTTTCCGTGAGAGATTAGAATTTTTTGTTTCTTAAAAATCTTAGCCAAAACTAAACAATCTGTTGCCAAAGTAAAAGAATGTTGATTTTTAGTATAAATGAGTCGAATGTTTTTATTAAATATTTATTTCTATAACAAGAAATACCATTGGTCGTTGATTTTTTTTGTAGGACAATAGCTACTATTACATTATGGCAGATATTTACAAGTAATACAATGTATTATAAAAGTTGTTCATATTACACATAAGTTGTGAATTGTCATTTTAACGTTTCAAAATAAACAGTATCCAATGTGTTATGAAATGGTCCTTAACATTTCACTTCCTTTCTATCCTTTAGCATATCCCATCTACAATAATATATATAAACAAAATGAAGAAGAAAGGAATGATTATGTAAATATGTGTGTTTTCACAAAAATGTATTGAATAAACGTTGAATTCATGTTTGATAAATTTTGGAAATAAGTAGGGTAAACAGGTAATCAATCAAAACAAAAAATATAATGGATACACTCATAAGAAATTATCTATGTGCAATTTATTATGTTTCCATAAATGAGTATTACATAAATAACAATCATATGATATGATAAATGGAATTAAATGACAAAAAGTCCTAATATTATAGGTTAAAAGACTTTTATACAGTATCGAGCTTTCGACCTGGGAGCCAGGTCATTCTCAAGATAACATCTGGATCAAACAACATGGCAGGTTTCAGTTTGATGATAGGTTATATTATATACTTTAGCAGTGTTGGAAAACAAGCGGTGTCATTATTTCACTAAATTCGTATATATGGCATTCAGAGATAAGCAATGTCTGTTTTAAAATTAATAGATGTTCTGTTTCTAAAATTTCTGATGTCGATCATTTGTAAAAATTTTATGTTTTGTGAATTCTTTTCTCTGTTAACTATTGTAGATTCACTGAAGTCAAAAGTGTGTCCAGTATTTGTAGTGTGTTGAGAGAGAGCTGTGTTGTCTTGAACACATTGATTGAACGGAAGAAAGCTCCTGGCGTATTGCTGGGGGCACAGTGGTTGTTTCATGGAGCAAGTGCACTATTCACTGAAAACAATCTAATCTAATTTAACCATTCTTGTACCTACTCTTCTCCTCTTGGTTGTACAATCAGTTCAGATATCTATAACATTATATAGAATCAAAAACAACTTTATTATTTGTCTTTTTGCCATTTCATTAAACTAGTAACAACGTGTTAAGATACTAACTTACATTAACATTAGGCGGGGTACTTAATGCAAAAATTACGCAATTACTTATATCAATGGGTTGCATCATTGGCCTATCAGGATGCAAATATGATTTGGTCATTTCTGTAGCAACAAATCCAGGGCTGATGCTCTTAGAAAAGAAAAGAAAATAAAATAAATAAAAAATTTGGGAACAATTGAACTTTTATTGTTTTGACACACTGTATATATCTTTAATACTTACAGTTACTCGTACAGGAATTTTTTCCTCAATTAGTTCATTCCTTAATATCTTAGTTAATACTGTTACCGCATGCTTTGTGGCCGAATAAATACCAGTTATTAGCGTATTTGGGATTCTGTGGCCATATATACTGGAAATGTTAATGATAGATAAAACTGGTGTCGAATGCCAGACACGACATTCTCTAACTATAGTTCATACATTCAGACCCCACATAAACAAAAAAAAAAAACTAATTCCAGTAAAGTGTTCCAAATAAAAAGCCAACTATTTCTTGTATATAATATAGAAGTTTTAAGAAAATGATAGGTGTTTTGAATGACTGGGGCAGTGTTTTCAGGAAAAAAGCCAAAAAATTAATAAATTCGCGTTACTGATTGACGGATATTGAAATAAATTGTCGTGTCTTTTTTGTGGTCATAATTGTTTATTGTGGTGATCATTAAAGGTAAAAATCTACGGCTACGTGGAGTATAGCTATCTCGATCACCTTTTCCATTTTCATCTTTGTGGGGAATTATGGGATTATTTCATAATGTAGCACACTGTGTATATTCACGTCAAAACAAGCTCTTATACAATAACTTTAAATTAATATTCGACATTTGTACAAATTCTGAATGCACCAATTAAACAAGATATGTAAAATAGTAATGGCTGCCATCTCTGTTATTAGAACGCCAAATACTAACGACTTTTTGCAAATATTTTCATTTAACATTATCTATATTTTCATATTTTGATTGAATATGAAGGGCAATAAAACAAATTCAGATAATTTCCAGTAAATATAATGCATGTTATTATTTATATTTTCGTAAGTAATTAAAAAAAAAAGTATCACTCACGTAAGAAGATATAGCATGAAATCAAATTTAAATAAGACTTTGATAGTATGTGCAAACTATATTTGAAATGTTCGTGTCTTTATACCACTTTAATTTCAATTAAATGAATTGTAATCTATGAATTTAATAAAATACATATATTGCAAGACCGTACTAGTGGATATCAGCTCAGAACTAGTCAGTAAAACAAAAGAACTTAAAAATCGAGCTTCTAGATGTATATCATTTTATTTTATGGAATTAGGCGAGCTAGATAGTCAGTGACGGTGTACGGTTGCTTCAGAAAGAAAGCGTGGATTGTTTGGTAAAATTATGGAGCTTTCAAATAGAGAAGTGCCGTCCTAATGTGCAAGTAACATTTTAATTTTATATTCCAACTGTGATAATGTATATATAGAAAAGAAAGAGAAAAAAAAGCATCTTTAGCGAACAGTAATCCGAGCTCATTGCAAATTCGCATAGGGCTGCATAAGAAATTTATAGGTTTTATGAAGTACTGAATTCTTCGAAAAATTTCCATCGAAGTTGATTAGTAACTTCTTGTTAGGTAGTAATTTATATTGTTAAATTTACTAGAATAAATTATAATTACATTAAATTAATTAACAACCTGTTGATGTTTATGATGTGACCCTGTTTTACATTTTGCCTCTTCATTACGCCTATAACTTCTCTTGTACATGTTGACAATCCAATAACATGAGTTTCGAATAATTTAGATATACCTTCACCTGTCCCACCTGAAATATTTTTTTTTTTTATTACTTACTTGAAGGGCTATCTAGAAAACATATATATTTCATTACTAATCTAAAGCACTTACCAGTTAGAGGTTCAGCAATGAATATTCCTGCACTGTTTACTAAAACGTTAATTTCACCCCAATTTGATTCAATCCAATTGATCGCAGCTTTAACTTCATCAGCTTTTGTCACATCACATTTAATTCCCACCAATCCCATGAATCCATCCTTATTATATTCTTTCTCTAATTCCTGGAACAATTTTATATGCAATATTGCATTCGCGTTCTTTATAGCATACAGAGATTGTCAAGGGTAAGGCTTTGAGAGTGATACAGCCAAATCCGTCTCCGCGTGCTCTCAGTATATATTTGAAAACTTATATCGCCAGTCATGTTTACCACCCTCAAATGACCAGGTACACGCTCTCGTGAGCTAAGGTCATGATCTAGTAGTACACTCTTGGAGAGATCCGTCTGTTTCGTGGCGGAGGGGAGGCAAACCCAAAGCCCCACTAGCAAGCAAGAAACCGAGTCTAGAACAAAAATCCGTACCCGGATCTATCCAACGACGATTCACCTTAGTGCAAACAAATCGGACCATAAGCTTAAAGGGAAATAGCTAAGCTTCTCATCAGATTTTCTGTTCCGACCAAAGGTCTTGAACCTAATTTCCTCACAGTCCAATCTGTCATAAGATGGATGGATGTTCTTCCTCTGTCTCCCAGACTGTACACAAGACACATTACCTAGACACATTGCCTAGTAAAAGATTCAATCAGATGCAAGAGAGAGATATCCGTGAAAGACACGGCAACATTTCTCTAATAGCCCTGCGTGGACCTCCAATGAGCATTTTAGACTGCCTACAACCCACTGAGCTCATCCCCAGGGACGAATGTCGTGAAACTATCTATAACTAAAAGCTTAACAGATATGTACCTGAAGATACATCAATAGCAGGTTCGGGTCCATTGAAAGAGAGAGAGAGTTGCCTAATTTGGTAAACCTAGCCTAAACCTTCATTTCTAAAAACTCCCATATTAGAAGACAACCTTCAGAGAAGAAAACTCTTCCAGTCGTGGAAACTCTACTCGGTGTCTTCAACGCGTCAGTGGCTTTGAATTATCACTACGATTTCGTCTCATATTACTCATCGTGAAGACATAATTAACGGGTGTTACTTAGAAACGGAATGTATTCTGTACCAAGAACGCCTAGTATGTCACCATCGAAATTAGCTTCGGAACTAACTGATGTGTAATTCTTTTTGTTGGCTCTTAGTGGATTCGAATTTTCAATCCATCGGTTACTGTAGGGTTATCAAGAGTTATAAAGAGCGGAAAGAAGTAAGCTAAAACGTAGAAAATCTCCGATATCGTCCAGTGGTGCAGACCCAAACACTCACTATCTTTATTTACTTGTAATGGAAGCTCACCTAAAGGCTTTAGTAAACATTAAAATTAAATTAATGGCGGTAAGAAAAAGTTGTATGAATGTTTCACTGTATAAGGTTTCATACCTTAATTTTGTCCATATTTCTGCCTAAAGCTGCAACTTTCATGCCATGTTTGGCCAGATCTTGAGCAATAGCATATCCAATACCGGAAGTAGCGCCTGTCACTACGGCAACATTCCCAATCCATCGTTCCATTTTGTTTCTGTAATTGATTAGAATTTTTTTAATGTTAAAAATCTTAGCAAAAACAAAACAATGTGTTATCAAGCTAAAACAATCCTAAGTTTTAATACAAATGACTATGCAATATTTATTTCTAAAACTAGTTATACTATTGGTGGTTAATTATTTTTTTAGGACAATAGCCATTTATACATTATGGCAGATATTTATAAGTAATTAAATATTTTAAAAGAAAGTATTTCAAGGATATTGTTATCTGTGCATTAACTGTTTTTATTTCATTAGTTTATTGTAAAAATAAAATACAGACAACATTGGTAATTACACAATATATTCGCAGTTTTTGTCAATGTATTATTATTAATATTTTTACTAAGTATAAAGTTAGAAACTTTGTTGATAGGTCCTATGTCACTATCTCAATACTTGTCTGATTACAAATTAGATGATAACAATTTTTCAAACTTTATAATTAACCGTTTTAACGGAAGTGAAAACATTAGAAAACGAACTTATAAATACTGTGAAACGTTAATTACACGACTTCCTCTTACTCAGCTGATGGGGTCATAGTTGGCACATTTTCTTCAGACTTGCAATTTTTAGTAAATGTACTTGTCCATTTTGCACTATGTGGATTACATTCATAAATTACATTCACAATTTTTTATCGCCATATATATTACTATTTGTTTTGTTTGTTTTTTTACTTTTTCTCTTACTCCTAGTAAGAGGAAATATTGTAATCGTGTCAAATTTTCGATATCGAGTTTTCACCGGAAATATCCGTTTTGAGGTCCCCTGAGTCCAAAAAAAATGGTTTTTAGCAAACGGTCTCTGTGTGTGTGTGTTTGTGTGTATGTGTGTGTGTGTGTGTGTGTGTGTGTATGTATGTGAACAGCTTAACTCAAAAATGAAAAACCGCAAAAAGTTGAAATTTGATATTCCGTTTAGGTATCACCATGGGATCTGACTGTAGTTATCTGTCAAAATTCCTAAACCGGAAGTACCGCTTTACTAATTGATTTTTTTCCTTTTTTGCGTTTTTCTCAAAAATGGCTCCGACAATTTTCTTCAAACATTTACATCAACTGCACATACAATGAGCTACAACTTTTATTTTAATCATTTCTCTATAAAAATTCATTTAATGGTACTTTTAGGGGAGGGGTGGGATATGTTTTCTCTAAAGTGCTACCATAGTTGATTATACAAATTCTATCAAGTAGATGTAAATAGGGCGTTCTAGGGCCATTTTTTTTGAGCCCCAGGCACTTATGAATTTACGCCCGAAGGCAGGGGTCTGGCGCGCGGCTACAAAATTACGATGAGACCCCCATCTGATTTTATAACCAGGGAAAAAAAATATTTTTGAGCCGGGAGATGGCATGCGAGACATGCGGCTACGTTTTGAAAAATCTAGCTTGAAAACAATCTAAGGTAAAAAGAATATTTTTGAGCCGGGAGATGGGCATGCCTGACCTGCGGCTATGTTTTATAATATTTAGCTTGAAACATTTTAAGGACTTTAATAATGTTTTTGAGCCGTGAACTGTCATCCAAGTCGAGGGCTACTATTTTATAATATTTAGCTAAACACTTTAATATTTTTTGTTCATGTTTACACTTATAATATTTTAGCTAAAATACATTTTAAGGACTTTAATAATGTTTTTGAGCCGTGAACTGTCATCCAAGTCGAGGGCTACTATTTTATAATATTTAGCTAAACACTTTAATATTTTTTGTTCATGTTTACACTTATAATATTTTAGCTAAAATACATTTAAGGACTTAACATTGTTTTTGAGCCGCGAACTGTCATCCAAGTAGAGGGCTACTATTTTATAATATTTAGCTAAACACTTTATTATTTTTTGATATTTTGTTCATGTTTACACTTATAATATTTTAGCTAAAATACATTCCAAGGACTTTAATAATGTTTTTGAACCGTGAGATGGCATACAAGACTAGGGCTATTATTTTGTAATATTTAGCTAAACACTTTAATATTTTTTGAATTTTGTTCAGTTTAAACTAGTTTACACTATATAGTTTAGATAAAAAACCAGTCTAAGGACTGTATATTGTTCTTGAGCGGCCAATATGTCTCCAAGGTCGAGAAGGGCTAATATTTTATAATATTTAGCTACAAACATTAAATAAATTATCATTCAATACTATGAATAAAGACTTTGTTTTTTTTTATGCATTGTTAATAACGTCCTAAGGACTGTGATATTGTTTTTGAGCCACGAGATGGCTTCCAAGTCGTGAGCAAACATTTTATAATATTTACCTAAGGACTTTAATATTTTTTGATATTTTGTTCATGTTTAAATTATGTTTATACTTATAATATTTAGCTAAACACATTCTAAGGACTTTATTATCATTTTTGAGCCGTGAGATGACATACAGAACATGCGGCTAAGTTGTGTAATATTTAGCTTGAAACATTTTAGGGACTTTAATATTGTTTGTGAGCCGTGAAATGCCATCCAAGTCGCGGGCTAATATTTTATAATATTTAGCTAAGGACTTTAATATTTTTTGATATTATCATCCAATACGATGAACAAATACTTTGTTTTTTTTTATGAATTGTTAGAAACATTCTAAGGACTTTAATAAGTGTTTTTGAGCCGTGAGATGACATACAGGACATGCGGCTAAGTTGTGTAAAATTTAGCTTGAAACATTCTAAGGAGTTTAATATTGTTTTTGAGCCGTGAAATGTCATCCAAGTCGCTGGCTAATATTTTATAATATTTACCTAAATACTTTAATATTTTTTGATATTTTGTTCATGTTTAAATTATGTTTAAACTTATAATATTTTAGATAAACACATTCTAAGGACTTTAACATTGTTTGCGAGCCGTGAGATGTCTTCCAAGCCGAGGGCTAATATTTTATAATATTTAGATAAACACTTTGATATTTTTTGATATTTTGTTCATGTTTAAAATTATGTTTACACTTATAATATTTAGCTAAACACATTCTAAGGACTTTAACATTGTTTTTGACCCGTAAGATGGCATACAAGACTAGGGCTAAGTTTTTGTAATATTTAGCTTGAAACATGTTAAGGACTGTAATATTGTTTTTGAGCCGTGAGATGACATCCCAGGACTAGGGCCAAATATATTATCATCCAATACCATAAACAAAGACTTTGTTTTTATTATGTATTGTTGGAAACATTCTACGGACTGTAAAATTTTCCTTGAGCTGTGAGATGCATCCAAGACTGGGGCTATGTTTTTATAATATATAGCTAAACACATTTTAAGCAGTTTAATATTGTTTTTTAGCCGTGAGATGTGACATCCAAGTCGCGGGCTAAGTTTTTATAATATTTAGCAACAAACATTAAATATATTATCATCCTATACTATGAATAAAGACTTTGATTTTTTTAAGTCGAGGGCTAAGTTTTTATAATATTTAGCTAGAAACATTAAATATATTATCATCCAATACTATGAACAAAGACTTTGTTTTTTTATTTATAGTTAGATACAATATTTAGCTAAACACATTTTAAGGACTCTCATATTGTTTTTGAGCCGTGAGATCACATACCAGGACTGGGACAAAGTTTTTATAATATTTAGCTACAAACATTAAATATATTATCATCCTATACTATGAATAAAGACTTTGTTTTTTTTTTCAAGTCGAGGGCTAAGTTTTTATAATATTTAGCTAGAAACATTAAATATATTATCATCCAATACTATGAACAAAGACTTTTTTTATGTATTGTTAGGAACATTCTAAGGACTTTCATATTGTTTTTGAGCCGTCGAGCGCGTGAGAGACATTCCTAGGGGGGGGGAATAGGCGGCTAAATATATTGTCATCCTATTCTATGAATAAAGACTTTGATTTATTTTTATGTATTATTAGAAACATTCTAAGAACTTTAATATTGTTTTTTAGCCGTGAGATGAAATGCAAGTTGAGGGCTAATTTTTTATAATATTTAGCTAGAAACATTAAATATATTATCATATACTATGAATAAAGACTTTGTGTTTTTTTTATGTATTGTTAGAAACATTCTAAGACTATATATAAAGACTTTGTGTCTTTTTTATGTATTGTTAGAAACATTCTAAGGACTTTAATATTTCTGTTTAGCTGTGAGATGACATCGAGGGGCTAAGTTATTATAATATTTAGCTATAAGGACTTTAATATTGTTTTTGAGCCGGGAGATGACATTCAAGACTACGGCGAAGATTTTATAATATTCAGCTAGAAACATTAAATATATTATCATCCAATACTATGAACAAAGACTTTGATTTTTTTATGTATTGTTAGAAACATTCTAAGGACTTCTATATTGTTTTTTAGCCGTGAGATGACATCCAAGTCGACGGTTAATATTTTATAATATTTAGCTAGAAACATTAAATATATTATCATCCAATACGATGAACAAATGCTTTGTGAATTTTTATGTATTTTGTTCATGTTTAAATTAAATTATCTTTACACTTATATATTTCGTGAGATGACATACAAGACTAGGGCAAATATGTTATAATATTTAGCTACAAACATTAAATGAATTATCATTCAATACTATGAATAAAGACTTTTTTCATGTATTGTTAGAAACATTCTAAGGACATTAATATTGTTTTTGAGGACATCCCAGGACTAGGTCCAACTATATTATCATACAATACGATGAACAAATACTTTGTGTTTTCTATGTTACTGTTTAAATTAAATTATGTTAAAAATTATAAAATTTAGCTAAACACATTCTAAGGACTGTAATATTGTTTTTGAGCCGTGAGATGACATACAGGACATGCTGCTAAGTTGTGTAAAATTTAGCTAGAAACATTAAATATATTATTATCGAATACTATGAATAAAGACTTTGTTTTTTTTTAAGTCGAGCGCTAAGTTTTCATAATATTTAGCTATAAACATTAAATATATTATCATCCAACACTATGAACAAGGACTTTTTGTTTTTTTATGTATTGTTAGAAACATTCTAAGGACTGTAGTTTTTTTGTTGAGCCGTGAGATGCATCCAAGACTGGGGGCTATGTTTTTATAATATTTAGCTACAAACATTAAATATATTATCATCTAATACTATGAATAAAGACTGTTTTTTTTTTATGTATTATTAGAAATATTCTAAGGAAGTGAATATTTCTGTTGAGCCGCGATATGACATACAAGACTAGTGCTAAGATTTTATAATATTTAGCTAAAGACTTTAATATTTTTTGATATTATTATCATATAATACGATGAACAAATACTTTGTGTTTTTTTTATGTTCATGTTTAAATTAAATTATGTTTACACTTATAATATTTAGCTACAAACATTAAATATATTATCATCCTATACTATGAATAAAGACTTTATGTATTGTTAGAAACATTCTAAGGACTTTAATATTGATTTTGAGCTGGTAGATGATGACATACAGGACATGCGGGTAAGTTGGCTAGAAACATTAAATATATTATCATCCATTACTGTGAACATGTATTGTTTCACTTTTTTATGTGTATTAATACTAGTATACTGTTTTTTCATGTTTTAATACTTGTGTTTTTTGTAATTTTACTTTTATGTTTAGTAC
Organism: Triatoma infestans; assembly: GCA_011037195.1. Classification (NCBI taxonomy): domain Eukaryota; kingdom Metazoa; phylum Arthropoda; class Insecta; order Hemiptera; family Reduviidae; genus Triatoma; species Triatoma infestans. The sequence goes on from JAAEAF010005210.1 coordinate 117,844, forward strand.
TAGTTTGTGTTAAAACAGGTATGTTTAATACTTATGTTTTTTGTATTTTTTTTACTTTTTACATGTAGCAAGGCAGTTAACCCAGGACCAAACTTTTTAGCATCGTAAGTGTGAACAGTAGTACGTTGACATGTCCAAATTAATCCTTTAGGAGTGCTTGGCTTGAGCAAATTGGCTTGGAATGTCTTGTAACACATGAAGTGATACCTCCACGAATACGGGATTCAATCATAAGATGTTTATCATAATCGGTCAATAGTTCCAATTTTACTTGTGTATATTTCAAACAGGCGTCAAATACCAACCCAGGCGTTGTGAATTACTAACTTGGATCAATGCTGTAAATAGATTCACACACATTTCTAAACTGTTCAACTATGTCGCTTAAAAGAATTATGTCTGTTGTTAAATACAATTCTGTGTAATCTCTAAGTGTTTGTATATTGAAAGCGGTCCAGAGACTTGAAACTTCATATCTTATAAACTAAATATACAAAGATCTACAACTTATGTTTTAAAACATTACTTTGTGAAAATTCCTTTTAACGCCACTTTTAGCGGAGGGTTGGGGTTACAGCTTCTCTAAAGTGATATCATAGTTTATTATACAATTCTATCATCCAAACAAAATTAATTAGAAATAAATAGATGGCCAAAATTCTAAGTTTTAATACAAAATTAGTAAACCGGAATGCGCTTTTACTGAAAAGTTTTTTTCAGTTTTCGACGAATTTCATTAAATTTGGTACACAAACTATATTATTATTAATAGTCTTTATTACAAATAATGAAAAAAAAAAAATAATTGAGCTTCCAAAGACACCAACCATGGTCACAGAACGTCGGTGGAGACACAAACTATAATGTCAATTATAATTTTGAAAACTGGAGTAAAAGAAAGTTGTGTGAGTGTTTCACACCAGATTTTTTTAGGCCAAAGACAATTGTTATGGAATGATATTATTATATCATTATAATTACTGATGGCAGGAATATTAATATTAAAAATTATAAATAGTAAAACTAAAGGAGTTTTTAAATTCAATTGATATAATGTCAATTATCATTTTGAAAACTGGAGTAAAAGAAAGTTGTGTGAGTATTTCACACCAGATTTTGTTTAGGCCAAAGACAATTCTTACATGTAAAAACAAAAAAAAATCCATCATCCTATGCCCATGTAAAAACAAATCCATCATCCTATGCACCTGCCTGATTGTACCGCATCCAGCGACCGCAAAGCGGATTCGGGATGAACTTAGCCTACTTGTGCAGCGTTTTATCGGGGCCTATTGGAACTTTGCCGAGCGCCCTAGCTTACACACGTTCGTCAGAACATCCGCATCTGGATAGCGAACTAGTCGGTTCCTCTGAGCTCCGAAGAGAATCAGAGGCTCTCCTGCTAGCCACTTACACATAGACATGGTGCGAGGACTTGATTGGATTTGAGAAGAATAGCTAACTAGTCGGTTCCTCTGAGCTCCGAAGAGAATCAGAGGGTCTCCTTCTAGACATAGGACTTAATTGGATTTGAAAAAATAGAAATTAAACTTACCCTGAGTGTTGTGAAGACGAATAAAGCTGAAGATGTAATGTATATTACTCCACTATTAAATGAGGTCCCCCACCAAATAGTGTTAGAAATACAAAGCTAAGTAATAAACGATGAACATCCGGTGTGTGTGTATATAAAAATAAGATTATAAATTTTATTGTGTAAAAGTTTATAATCAATCTGAAATCAAGTTGACTGATATAAAACAAATAAAAATTGTACCACACAAATTAAAAAAACTAGAAAATGAAAAATCATATAATCAAATGAATAATCAAATACTAAGATATGTATTAGTAATAGCAATTATTTCTATAATTAAATGTAAGGAAAAATTATGTTAATAAAATAATTATTAACTATCAATATAATTATAAATTTTATTGTGTAAAAGTTCATAATCAATCTGAAATCCAGTTGCCTGATATAAAACAAATAAAAATTGTACCACACAAATTAAAGAAACTAGAAAATGAAAAATCATATAATCAAATACTAAAATATGTATTAGTAATAGCAATTATTTGTACAATGAAATGTTAGGAAAAATTATGTTAATAAAATAATTATTAACTATCAATATAAACTAATTATATACAGCAATTATGGAAAGAATAAAATAAAGAATCATATTGAGAAAAGATAAATTGTATAAAGAAATATATTAAATAAAAAAAAGGAATGCGGTATAGAAACACACACCGGATCTTTTTATCAAGCCGACAAAGGCAGGATGTCTTTATCGTATTTCTAACAAGTGGTGGGGACCTCATTTAATAGTGGAGTAATATCCATTACAATTCCAGCTTTCTTAGTCTTCACAACACTCAGGGTAAGTTTAATTTCTATTTTTTCAAATCCAATAATTATTTTATATTTTATCACATGTTAAAATTATTTCAATAAAATTTATAATCTTATTTTTATATACACACCGGATGTTCATCGTTTATTACTTAGCTTTGTATTTCTAACACTATTTGGTGGGGGACCTCATTTAATAGTGGAGTAATGTACATTACAATTCCAGCTTTGTTCGTCCACACAACACTCAGGGTAAGTTTAATTTCTATTTTTTCAAATCCAATTAAGTCCTATGTCTAGAAGGAGACCCTCTGATTCTCTTCGGAGCTCAGAGGAACCGACTAGTTAGCTATTCTTCTCAAATCCAATCAAGTCCTCGCACCATGTCTATGTGTAAGTGGCTAGAAGGAGACCCTCTGATTCTCTTCGGAGCTCAGAGGAACCGACTAGTTCGCTATCCAGATGCGATGTTCTGACGAACGTGTGTAAGCTAGGGCGCTCGGCAAAGTTCCAATCAGCCCCGATAAAACGCTGCACAAGTAGGCTAAGTTCATCCCGAATCCGCTTTGCGGTCGCTGGATGCGGTACAATCAGGCAGGTGCATAGGATGATGGATTTGTTTTTACATGGGCATAGGATGATGGATTTTTTTTTTGTTTTTACATGTAAGAATTGTCTTTGGCCTAAACAAAATCTGGTGTGAAACACTCACACAACTTTCTTTTGCTCCAGTTTTCAAAATGATAATTGACATTATATCAATTGAATTTAAAAACTCCTTTAGTTTTACTATTTATAATTTTTAATATTAATATTCCTGCCATCAGTATTTATAATTATATAATAATATCATTCCATAAGAATTGTCTTTGACCTAAACAAAATCTGGTGTGAAACACTCACACAACTTTCTTTTACTCCAGTTTTCAAAATGATAATTGACATTATATCAATTGAATTTAAAAACTCGTTTAGTTTTACTATTTATAATTTTTAATATTAATATTCCTGCCATCAGTATTTATAATTATATAATAATATCATTCCATAAGAATTGTCTTTGACCTAAACAAAATCTGGTGTGAAACACTCACACAACTTTCTTTTACTCCAGTTTTCAAAATTATAATTGACAAATTTTATAGTTTGTGTACCAAATTTAATGAAATTCGTCGAAAATTGAAAAAAACTTTTCAGTAAAAGCGCACTTCCGGTTTACTAATTTTGTCTTAAAACTTGGAATTTTGGCCATCTATTTAATTTTGTTTGGATGATAGAATTGTATAATCAACTATGATATCACTTTAGAGAAGCTGTAACACCAACCCTCCGCTAAAAGGGGCGTTAAAAGGAATTTTCACCAAGTAATGTTTTAAAACATAAGTTGTAGATCTTTGTATATTTAGTTTATATGATATGAAGTTTCAAGTCTGGACCGCTTTCAATATACAAACACTTAGAGATTACACAGAATTGTATTAAACAACAGACATAATTCTTTTAAGCGACATAGTTGAACAGTTTAGAAATGTGTGTGAATCTATTTACAGCATTGATCCAAGTTGGTAATTCACAACGCCTGGGTTGGTATTTGACGCCTGTTTGAAATATACACAGTAAAATTGGAACTATTGACCGATTATGATAAACATCTTATGATTGAATCCGGTATTCGTGAAGGTATCACTTCATGTGTTACAAGATATTCCAAAGCCAATTTTTTGCAATTTGCTCAAGCCAAGCACTCCGAAAGGATTAATTTGGACATGTCAACGTACTACTGTTCACACTTACGATGCTACAAAGTTTGGTCCTGGGTTAACTGCCTTGCTACATGTAAAAAGTAAAAAAAAAATACAAAAACATAAGTATTAAACATACCTGTTTTAACACAAACTAGTCCTAAACTTGAAAGTAAAATTACAAAAAATCACAAGTATTAAAACATGAAAAAAAATGAAACAATACATAAAACATAGTAGTACTAAACTTAAAAAAGTGAAACAATACATGTTCATAGTATTGGATGATAATATATTTAATGTTTCTAGCCAACTTACCCGCATGTCCTGTATGTCATCATCTACCGGCTCAACAAAAAAATTAAAGTCCTTAGAATGTTTCTAACAATACATAAAGTCTTTATTCATAGTATAGGATGATAATATATTTAATGTTTGTAGCTAAATATTATAAGTGTAAACATAATTTAATTTAAACATGAACATAAAAAAAACACAAAGTATTTGTTCATCGTATTGTATGATAATAATATCAAAAAATATTAAAATCTTTAGCTAAATATTATAAAATCTTAGCCCTAGTCTTGTATGTCATATCACGGCTCAACAGAAATATTCACTTCCTTAGAATATTTCTAACAATACATAAAAAAAACAAAGTCTTTATTCATAGTATTAGATGATAATATATTGTAATGTTTGTAGCTAAATATTATAAAAAAATAGCCCCAGTCTTGGATGCATCTCACGGCTCAACAAAAAAATTACAGTCCTTAGAATGTTTCTAACAATACATAAAAAAACAAAAAGTCATGTTCATAGTGTTGGATGATAATATATTTAATGTTAATAGCTAAATATTATGAAAACTTGGCCCTAGTCTTGGATACGTAAAAAAAAAAAAAACAAAGTCTTTAATCATAGTATTCGATAATAATATATTTAATGTTTCTAGCTAAATTTTACACAACTTAGCAGCATGTCCTGTATGTCATCTCACGGCTCAAAAACAATATTACAGTCCTTAGAATGTGTTTAGCTAAATTTTATAATTTTTAACATAATTTAATTTAAACAGTAACATAGAAAACACAAAGTATTTGTTCATCGTATTGTATGATAATATAGTAGGACCTAGTCCTGGGATGTCAAAAACAATATTAAAGTCCTTAGAATGTTTCTAACAATACATAAAAAAAGTCTTTATTCATAATATTGAATGATAATTTATTTAATGTTTGTAGCTAAATATTATAACACATTTGCCCTAGTCTTGTATGTCATCTCACGAAATATTATAAGTGTAAAGATAATTTAATTTAAACAGTAACATAAAAATTCACAAAGCATTTGTTCATCGTATTGGATGATAATATATTCAATGTTTCTAGCTAAATATTATAAAATATTAACCGTCGACTTGGATGTCATCTCACGGCTAAAAAACAATATAGAAGTCCTTAGAATGTTTTTAACAATACATAAAAAAATCAAAGTCTTTGGTCATAGTATTGGATGATAATATATTCAATGTTTCTAGCTGAATATTATAAAATCTTCGCCCTAGTCTTGAATGTCATCTCACGGTTCAAAAACATTATTAAAGTCCTTATAGCTAAATATTATAATAACTTAGCCCCTCGATGTCATCTCACAGCTCAACAGAAATATTAAAGTCCTTAGAATGTTTCTAACAATACATAAAAAAGATACAAAGTCTTTATTCATAGTCTTAGAATGTTTCTAACAATACGTAAAAAAAACACAAAGTCTTTATTCATAGTATATGATAATATATTTAATGTTTCTAGCTAAATATTATAAAAAATTAGCCCTCAACTTGCATTTCATTTCACGGCTCAAAAACATTATTAAAGTTCTTAGAATGTTTCTAACAATACATACAAAAAAAAATCAAAGTCTTTATTCATAGAATAGGATGATAATATATTTAGCCGCCTAGTCTAGGATGTCATATCACGGCTCAAAAGCACTATTATGGTCCTTAGAATGTTTCTAGCTAGATATATATAGTAAGTGTAAACATAATTTAATTTAAACATGAACATAAACATAAAAAACACGAAGTATTTGTTCATCATATCAAAAAATGATAATTTAAAAAAATATTAAAGTGCTTAGCTAAATATTATAAAATATTAGCCCTAGTCCTGGTATGTCATCTCACGGCTCAAAATCAATATTAAAGTCCTTAGAATGTTTCTAGCTAACTATTATAAGTGTAAACATAATTTACTTTAAACATGAACATAAACATAAAAAACACAAGTATTTGTTCATAGTATAGGATGATTATATATTTAATGTTTGTAGCTAAATAAAATATTAGCCCTAGTCCTGGTATGTCATCTCACGGCTCAAAATCAATATTAAAGTCCTTAGAATGTTTCTAGCTAACTATTATAAGTGTAAACATAATTTACTTTAAACATGAACATAAACATAAAAAACACAAGTATTTGTTCATAGTATAGGATGATTATATATTTAATGTTTGTAGCTAAATATTATAACAACTTAGCCCTAGTCCTGGTATGTCATTTCACGGCTCAAAAACAATATGAAAGTCGTTAAAATGTGTTTAGCTAAATATTGTATCTAACTATAAATAAAAAAAACAAAGTCCTTGTTCATAGTATTGGATGATAATATATTTAATGTTTCTAGCTAAATATTATAAAAACTTAGCCCTCGACTTGAAAAAAACAGTCTTTATTCATAGTATAGGATGATTATATATTTAATGTTTGTAGCTAAATATTATAACAACTTAGCCCTAGTCCTGGTATGTCATTTCACGGCTCAAAAACAATATGAAAGTCGTTAAAATGTGTTTAGCTAAATATTGTATCTAACTATAAATAAAAAAAACAAAGTCCTTGTTCATAGTATTGGATGATAATATATTTAATGTTTCTAGCTAAATATTATAAAAACTTAGCCCTCGACTTGAAAAAAAAACAAAGCCTTTATTCATAGTATAGGATGATAATATATTTAATGTTTGTTGCTAAATATTATAAAAACTTAGTCCCAGTCCTGGTATGTGATCTCACGGCTCAAAAAAAATATGAAAGTCCTTAAAATGTGTTTAGCTAAATATTGTATCTAACTATAAATAAAAAAAAACAAAGTCTTTGTTTATGGTATTGGATGATAATATATTTGGCCTTAGTCCTGGGATGTCATCTCACGCCTTAACAACAATATTAAAGTCCTTAGAATGTCCTTAGAAGAATACATAAAAAAATCAAAGTCTTTGTTCATAGTATAGTCTAACAATACCTAAAAAACACAAAGCATTTGTTCATCGTATTGTATGATAATATCAGAAATTATTAAAGTCCTTAGCTAAATATTATAACCACTTAGCCCTCGAGGTGGATGTCATCTCACGGCTCAAAAACAATATTACAGTCCTTAACATGTTTCAAGCTAAATATTACAAAAACTTAGCCCTAGTCTTGTATGCCATCTTACGGGTCAAAAACAATGTTAAAGTCCTTAGAATGTGTTTATCTAAAATATTATAAGTTTAACCATAATTTAAACATGAACAAAATATCAAAAAATATTAAAGTCTTTGGCTAAATATTATAAAATATTAGCCCGCGACTTGGATGGCATTTCACGGCTCAAAAACAATATTAAAGTCCTTAGAATGTTTCAAGCTAAATATTACACAACTTAGCCGCATGTTCTGTATGTCATCTCACGGCTCAAAAATGATAATAAAGTCCTTAGAATGTGTTTAGCTAAATATTATAAGTGTAAACATGAATAGAATCCATTCAAAAATTGCACAAAGTATTGAATATCAAAAAATATTAAAGTCCTTAGGTAAATATTATAAAATGTTTGCTCACGACTTGGAAGCCATCTCGTGGCTCAAAAACAATATCACAGTCCTTAGGACGTTATTAACAATGCATATAAAAAACAAAGTCTTTATTCATAGTATTGAATGATAATTTATTTAATGTTTGTAGCTAAATATTATAAAATAGTAGCCCTCGACTTGGATGACATATCGCGGCTCAAAAACAATATTACAGTCCTTAGAATGTGTTTGTCTAAAATATTATAAGTGTAAACATAATTTAAACATGAACAAAATATCAAAAAATATTAAAGTCTTTAGCTAAATTTTATAAAATATTAGCCCTAGTCTTGTATCACATCTCGCGGCTCAAATATGATAATAAAGTCCTTAGAATGTGTTTAGCTAAATATTATAAGTGTAAACATGAATAGAATCCATAAAAATGCACAAAGTATTGAATATCAAAAAATATTAAAGTCCTTAGGTAAATATTATAAAATGTTTGCTCACGACTTGGAAGCCATCTCGTGGCTCAAAAACAATA
>JAAEAF010005211.1:0-63320 GCA_011037195.1 Triatoma infestans
AAACTATTTACACTTCTCCAAACATTTCCAATGTAAACAGCTTGAAATTTTTTATGTTTAATATTTTGTATGGTTTAGACTATAACAATATAGACTGCCCCACACTATTACTTAATGAGAGAAAATGAAAAATTTTATTGCTTCACATCAGAGTTTATGGCCAGTTTCAATTTTTATTAGATTCCATGCTTATGAGAATCCAATAAAACAGACTAAAAATTGTTTACATTAAAGATGAAAATAAATTTGTAGTTTTTTGTGTGTGTGTAAAAATCAGATTGGTTTTCTATCCGAGCGAAGCAAACATTACGAATAGTTATGGCTGTTTGTTTAGTATTTTTAAGTGCTATAAAATAATTGTGGATGATATAATGAGAATAAAGTCAAATACTTTCTATTTAGACTAGTGATTTGGATAATTTTAATTTAAGCATAATACATGCAAGTATTTTACTTTGTCTTATTGCTTATAATGTTTCACAGGAAGTACGTACATGTTTTGAGGACCCACAGCAAAAGTGTTTTTTTTTTAAAGGAAATATTAAACTGCACTACCAAATACGTCGTATTCATCTAACGGCATATCCAGCACGATAAAAATGCCGTAATCAACGACAAAATATGAACTTAGAACGACAAATTAAGTGTTTCTAACTGTCAATACTGTAGCAAATTACGTTGTCCTTATAGTAAAATCTACTTTTAGTTTACTGTTATCAACGTTATTCTTACATTTAGCTTATTTTCTGTCAGTTTGTCTGTATAATTACACAATAAATAATAATATAGTGATCAGGTGGGGGTGACTTTATTGTTTCACTCTCTCATACTCTTTCGGCGAAAAAACTAAATATTACAAAAACTTATTACTGAAACAATTCATTAGCAAGGATAATAAAATTTATTAATTTCTGTTTAGAATGAATGGCAGATGCAGATTATAGATTACTCATCTAAGATATGCACAATTATGACTGAGAGTCAAATGACTCTCTCTTCTATTGATGATCCTGGCAATCATGGATTCATTATAAAGATGATTCGCAGACAGCTAAAAAAACGTTAGCAGATTTAGGAGTTAGGGTAACATTTTCAATGGTAAAGTCACATCATGCCTGCTTGGCAGGAAATGAGGAGACCGATTTATTGGGCTAAGCAAGGCTCGATGGAGATCCAGACTTAGTTATAAGTTACCAAATAAAATTCCATACTCCTACCTAAATACTAAAGCTTTGGAAGAATATCTTAATGAATGGAATACATTATGGCAGCGGTCAACTAAAATGGAAGACATACTTATAGATTTTTCCTTTCACTTAAACACAGGGTTAAGTACAGTTTTATTAACATCACCAATTCACTTAGTGAATTTCTGGCAAACCATGGTCCGTATAACTGCTAGGTCAATAGATTTCTTTTAAGAACCAATCCATTTTGTCCCCTGTCCACGAATAAAATTCAAGATTTTCATTACATACTATATACCATTGTCCACTGCTACATGAAGCTGAGAGAGATCCAAACTGATAGAATGTATTGTCTTGAAAGAAAGCAGTTGGCCACTCTCAGAGTTTGAATTAATTAGGGAAATAAAAACATTAAAAACAGCTTTGAAACTTTTCCCCACAAAATAATAATTAATAAATTATTGTTAAAAATAATAATTACAAATAAATAAATTATTAAATATGTTAGTTCCTCATTTTATAATACAGTTTTGGTCAAAAACCTATCAACCGATGGTACGACTTTATTAAATAATTTTGTTTGGTAAAAGATTAATTTTCCTAGATCAACGTTTCAATTAGGTATTTTTTGTAGATAATGTAATGGTAACGCAAAGATAATGCAACCACAGCAGAGAGAAGAGAGGCCCTCTCTGGTTAACAGAGACTACTCTCTGACTTAGGCAGGCTAGAGTGGGAGAACCTGTATATAAGCCAGTAGGAATCTATCTAGAGGATATCTATCAGATTCAACCATACATCGCATCGTGTCATATCTCTACTCCCACCTTTTATTCTATCAGTCCAGTGCAGTTAGTGTAAACTTATAGCTACATTATAACAGTGTCTTCATATCTCGTTCATTCAATCAAACCTAATTTCTCTCCTCAACAACTCCATTATAATAGTATAGGAATCACAAAGAAAAATAGCTGTATCAATTTTTGAGAAAATGGCGAAAAACTAAAAAAAACAAAACAGTAAAATCAGACTTCCGGTTGTCCATTCGCTACAAAAACATGTTTTCGCAATTAGGGGGACTTCAAGATATTTATTTCCGATGAAAAATCAATTTCGACAAATTAACAGAATATTCCCATCAGGGCAGTAAGAGAAAAAAAAACTCGAAAGAACTGATAAAATATTCCAGAATGTTATGCCATAAACTTTGGAAAACTTTTTCCTTTCATTGATAAAAGAAAATGAAAAAGTGGGTAAAAGAAAACTGGGGATGGTTTTCGATCAATGTCAGAGCGCTTAAAATATACATATATCTTACAACTCTCACCCACAAATAAAAATACATCATACAGTGTTATTTTTAGCCATGGAAATAGAACTGAAAATATCGTGAGATATATAATGTTTTGTAAATGTATATTTTGAAATGAAAAATTGTTTTTCCCCAAGTTAGCAACTTGTTATTTTTTTTTTAAGCATTCAGGGGAAAAATGATAATTTGCAACTAACTGTATGTAAAAGGATAATTTTTCAATAGCCTACGTCATTTTATTATTATGATGTAAATACTTTTATTTTCCTTTTTTTTTATTTAAGTATTTTATAATCGCTTTAAGCTTTTCTATTCGATGATGTAAAACGTCAATTATCTTGGTTGTCCGACAACGTGCACTTTTGTGAAATCAGCTTCGCTTAAGTGTCTAATTTTTTCCAGATAAATTAAAATAAGCTTATGAATTAGGCTTATCTTGATTTTGCTAAGGAGGGATTTAGTGGTTTACAAATGCCGGTAACACAATTTAATCAGCGGTTGAGTTTTTGGACATTTTAACAAATGAATTGCATTGGTGAGTTAAGAGGTTTCGTGATAAACAGATTAGACTTTGGGAGACGAGAGTCTTGGAGAAATGCTGGGGGGACACGCAGTGGTGCCTCCTAGCTAAAAGATTTATAAAAGGAATTAAACAGGGAGTTTCGGAGGACCTCCCTTAGTGGGACAGGTCTGAGACCTTGGGGGGGGGGTAGTGACTGGACATACTTGGGTGTCTAGTCACTTGTTTAACTTAGGGAGGGCGTCTAGTTCCCATTTGTCAGAATGCGATGACGGAGTCAGGGGAACGGTGTACCAAATATGATGTCAGTTTCGCGTATTTGGGAGGGCACCACTCTCGCAGGATTGCCTGGGCGAGTTGGAGTTTAAGGATATCTTGGGAGTTTGTAGACTGACCGGTAAGCTAGCTGGGGAGACTATTTAAGGGGATGATATGGAGGGCCTCGGGGGGATAAAAGCCATATAGGCTTGGGTCCCACGCCACCAGGCACCCGGTATTATAATAACAATAATAACTTGCATTAGTGAGAAAAAATCTTTCTGTTACAGCGAAATGGCAAATTTTCTTCTTTTTTCTTACAATTCTTGTCAGTGCTTTAAAACTATTGGCATTTTTATTAGAGAAAATCACTCTCAAAAAAAAAAGAACTAAAAAACCTGTTCAGTAAAGACGCACTTCCGGTCAACCGATTTTCTTCAAACTGGGAATTTAGGCAACCTATATAATTCTAATTAATATTATTTAGTAGAAAACAGAATTTTATACCACATTGTTGATTTGAAATAGCACATTAGTGGAAAACTCTTGAAAAAATGGACACCAACACAATACTTCCTGTTTCCAAAATTTTCCAAGTTTAACGGAAATTTGTAAGTTAATATTGTGTAATGATTGGAATAAGAAAATTTGTGTGTACGGTTTTTTTATTTTCTCTTACTGTTAATAAGAGGAAGTATTGTAATCACGCCAAATTTTTGATATCGAGTTTTCACCGGAAATATCCATTTTGAGGTCCCCTGAGTCCAAAAAAAGTGCTTTATAGCAATTGGTTTGTATGTCTTTCTGTCTGTGTGGGACAGCATATCTCAAAACCGAAAAATCGTAGAATATTCAAACTTGATATTTTGTTGAAGTGCTATCAGGAGACCTGAGAATAAGTTTTTCATAAAAATCGTTCAACCGGAAGTGCCACATTACTGAAGGTTTTTTTAAAAATAATTTTCTCGAAAACGGCTATAACGATTTTCTTTAATATTTTTATAACAATTATACATATAAGGAATTACAAAGTTTATTTGAAGTATTTCTCCGGGAAAATTCAATTAAGGGTACTTTTAGGGGGAAGGGTGGGGTTAGATTTTCCACTAAAGTGCTATTTCATTTTTACTACACAATTCTATTATCTAAATAATACTGATTAGAATTAAATACGTTGTTGAAATTCCAAGTTTGAATAATATCGAATGACCGGAAGTGCTTTTTTTGCTTAAAAGTATTTTTCAGTTTTTTGCTATTTTCTCTAAAATAGCTCCAACAATTTTTCTTTAAACTACGAATGTGAATTCACATATAAAAAGCTAAAACTTTTGTTTGAAATATTTCTTATGGTAAAGTAACACCTCCAGGTTGTTAGGCACTTCCATACAGGTTAGTAAATCAGTGAAGTTCCTTGGAGTAGTTCTCGACAGTAAATTGGACTGGTCGGAACATGTTAAGACACAGCATCAAAAGGCAGTGATTTCCTTTTGGCAATGTCGAAGAGTTGTAGGTACATCACTCCCCAGATGATATTCTGGATTTATTGCAAGATCATTAAACTTAGGTTGGTATATGCGGCTTTGGTGTGCTGGCCTCGCACGCATACGGATTGAAACACGATCCGCTAGATAGCTGCTGGAAGATATCCAACGCTTGGCTTGTCTGGCGGTGACTGGTGCGTTTCGGACTACACCGACCGCATCTATGGAGACTTTGTTAGGGATTCCACCTCTCTTTGTGGAGGTGAAAAACCAGGCAATGAAAGCCTGTTATAGAATTAAACAGGCAGGTTTTTGGCAGGGTAAGCGATATGGTCATTCTACCATTTATCGCGAGATGCTTTTAAGGATTCCCATTACAGGTTTCCCTTCTGATAGGATGTTGAAGACTTTTGTCTTTGGTCATTCCTACAGGGTTAGGTTGCCTTCTAGGGAAGATTGGTTAACCCTGGGTCCGTCTGGGGTGATTCCTGAGAATTATCTCCGATGCTACACGGACGGTTCCAGGATGGATGGTAGGTCTGGGGCTGCCGTCTATTTTGAGACGGGAGACCATTTGGTGGTGCCTCTTGGTGAGTGGGCCACCGTTTTCCAGGCTGAGGTTTATGCAATTCTTTGCTGTATTTTGGATGAGAGGGTGCGTAACACTAATTTAAAAGTTTTGTATCTGCTCGGACAGCCAGGCTGCTTAGCTCATGTGTCTTCACTTCCAGGTTGGTGTTGGAATGTTCTAAAAGACTGGAAGATCTTTCTTCATTGAAGGATGTGCTTCTGTTCTGGGTTCCAGGTCATATGGGAATCTTTAGGAATGAGGAGGTGGATAGGTTTGCCAAATTAGGCGCCTCTCTCCATTTCATTGGTCCAGAGCCGGCTGTTGGTGTGTCTTCTGGCACATGTCAGGCTTCCAGACGTGGATGACCTCACAGCACTCATCCATAAGATGCTCATTGGGGTGCGGACGGAGCTCTGAGTAGCGGGATCTGATGCCTTTCACGGACCTCTCTCAGGCATCTGGTTGGCTTCCTCACTGGGCATTGTGGTTTAAGGAGACATCTCTATACAATGGGACTCATGCCTAACCCCCTTTGTAGAGTTTGTGGGACGGAGGAGGAAACACCCATGCATCTAATGACGGATTGTTTGGGCTGTGAGGTGATTAGGTTTAGGACCTTCGGCCGGAGTAGGATATCGGTAGAGGATCTTAAGCTATGTTCTTTTAAGGTTTTGGTCCGATTTGTTCGTTCTTGGTGAAACTAGATGGTTACAACTGTCCTGGATTTTGTTCTAGTCTCCTGGTTGGTATCTGTCGGGTAGCTTATGGGCCCTAGGGGCCTTTGGATAGTGTAGGGCTTTGCCCTCCCCTTCCTAGAATAATAATAATAAACTATAAAATTTGTCAATTATAATTTTGAAAACTGGATTAAGAGAAAGTTGTGTGGGTGTTCACACCAGATTTTTTATTTTGCCAATTCACCCGTACGTATTAAATTTTTTTTTGAGAGATGGCTAAAGGAAAACTGCAGGAAAAGTAAGTGGAAAGGTTTCTAATTTTTCTTTACTATTTCAGCCGGGAATTGAACTAGACGTTAAAGTTTATGTGCTTTATATATTTCCTCAAGAGAAAAAGAATATTGCTGTTCCATTAACTTAAAAATAAAATAATGGTTAAGAGAAGAATTGGAAAATAGACACAAGGGAATAAATCAAGGCAAAAGAAAAATAACATCAAAAGGAGGGAATTAAAAAACAATTTTTTATTCAATAAAGCAAAGTAATGATTACAAAGGAAGTAGCCATTTTTTTTCATTCTTTATTTTTTTTTTTAAATAAAGCAAAAAATATTTTATTCATTTCCTTTTTTAGTTAAAGAAAGTTTAACATAAAATGCGTAGGAAAAATCTAGTAAATAAATTTCCCACGCAACATTTATCCTAAGGCTGTTTTCAAAACGACAAGAAAACAAATGTTGATAATATATTTATTTTAAAGTATTAAATTCCTAATGCAGAGCGGCCATTGACCAGGATTTATAGGAGGATGTCTAGTAAATCTTTTTGATACATAAATGAATTTTTTTGTGTAGGATTTTATGTGGTTAACGACACCAGAATTTATTTTAAGGATAATTAGATAGGTTTGGTTTAGGCTTTTAACGGGACTGTAACAGACTTAACTGAACATCTCCAGTTATAATAATTTTGCATATACACTTATATCATAGTTGCTAACTTAAAAATGGAATATAACAGGGTGTCCCAAGGTATGTTAGAAATAAATTAGAAAATAAAGAGGAAATCTTACAAAAAATAGAGGAATCCATTTCCTAAATAAAAACCACTCCTCCCTATTTGACTACACGGTTTTTTCTCGGAAACTAAGATAGCTAGAAAACTATAAAAGACTATAAAATACTAGACAACTATAAAATACGTGTCCCTGTAGTTTTTTTGTTAGAAATCCAAATTTAATTTGCAATTTTTTTTTGTCTGGGTTTTTTTAAGGTGCACAACAGCTATGGTCCTTTGCACCTGTTTCTAATTTGTAAGGACTCATCTGGGATGCATATCCATACCCACCAGTCTAACAATTTCTACAGCAAACCCACAATCTGGATCTAATCATATTCCTCTACTCCCTTATATCACTTATAAAATAAATACCTATACACAAGACTCCAGCAAACAACTAATAACATACATATGTACAACTAGTTTCACAACAATGAAATAGATGAACCTCCCTAAGATATTCGAAAGTCTTATTGATATTGCCCTCATTGTCTCCTAATACATCTGTAAGACTGGTCGGCAAATTTACCTTTCCCAACGCGTCTACATATTTCGAACATTCCAATAGAATATGCGGGACCGTTAATGTCGTATTGCAATTGCTGCATACCGGCCGAGGTTCTCTTCGGAAAGACTGACAAACTGGGCAGACAATAACAATATACTACACGAATTTCAGGCTGGCTTTAGGGCAAATTATTCAACAATAGACAACATATTCACTCTGACTAACCTAATTACTCTAAAATTAAATACAAAAAAACAAAAACTTTATGTATTTTTTGTTGATTTCTCATCAGCTTTTGATAATATCGACAGGCACAGTTTAATCTATAAATTATATTCTTTAGGGCTCACCACTAAAATAGTTACAAATATAAAAAACTTACTCACTAACACAGTGGCCGCTGTGATGTGTAGAGGTGGTCTTTCCCCATCGTTTTCAACTGAGGCAGGGGTGAAACAGGGGTGCCTGTTAAGTCCCTGTTTGTTTTCGTTATTTATTAACGATTTGGAGAGTTATCTTGGAGGAGGTGTGATAGTAAATGAACACTGTAAAATAAAGTTGTTGGCATATGCCGACGATATCGTTCTTCTAGCCTCGGACCCGTTATCTCTCCAACTCATGATCAATTCCTTGGACCGTTACTGCCAACTATGGAGCCTGAAGATCAATTTAGACAAGTCTAAAGTTATGGTTTTTAGAAACGGCGGTAGATCGGCTAAGAATGAAAAATGGTTTTTAGGAGCGCAAAGAATCGAAGTCGTTAATGAATACAAATATTTGGGATTAATACTCACTCCTACCTTATCTATGACTAAACACTTAAAAAACAAACTTTCTAAAGCTAAAATGACGCTAAATACAGTGTGGTCGCAATTTATTGAAAACAAAAGTATAACTTACTCTACAAAACTTCGCATTTTTAATACTGTTAGCAGATCTATGATCTGTTATGCGGCACAGGCCTGGGGTTGGAATAAGTATGACGAAGTGGAGAGACTTTTATACTTTTTTATAAAAAAATTATTCAGATGTCCAAAATATACGCCTTCAGCGTTTATTCACTTTGAAACCAAACTGTCTCCAATTTTTCTGTACACATTAAAGCTTCATTACAATTATTTATTAAGAATTCTTGAACTCCCTGACAATAGATATCCCAAAATTTTGGCTCTGGAAATAATTAGGAAAAATATTTGTTGGTTCTCAGAAATTAAAACCTATATCTCAAAATTTAATATTGATACAGTTATAAATTTAAATAGAAGTAATAATATAGATTTGTGGAAAAATATGTTTTGTACTCTTATGAATTGTTTACAACGCGAATTCGATAATAATATTCAGTCGAAAATAATAGAAAGCAGTATCCATCCATTTTATAAAACATTACAATATAACCTGTCAGATAAAATGTATATAAGAGACGATCAATCACTCCATACGATCAGGTGGTTATTTAAAATTAGAGGTGATCTCTTGCCGTTAAGATATAAATTTTTTAAGTTGAGCGACCTGGAGTGCACATTGTGCGATCAAGAAGAGAATGAGGATCTGTACCATTTTCTGGCGGTCTACCCAGCATTGGGCGAAATTCGCCGGGTATGGTTTGGATCCTCGTCGGTCTGTAAAAAAAGGTTAATAGAATACCTGAACGGTAAAGATTGGGTTGCGCTGGAAGGATATTGTAAAGCGGCGTACGCCCGTCGAGTATCGCTATCTAGTTGAAGTATTAACTACCTGAATCCTTTCTCAGTAAATAAAGAAAAATTTATTTATGTTATTTATTTTTATTTTTTGTTTAAAAGGAAAAAGAGAGAGAGGAAAAATGTATATATATATAAATACAATTAATCGTTATTTGTAAATATAATTAATAAAAACAGTAAAGTCAGGGGTAAAAAACAAGTGAAATAATTTTAAATAAAACTCTTTTTAAATGTTAATGTCAGAACAATAATTTTGATTGAGAACAAAAATGTTCAATATCTTACTAATTATATAACAAATCAAAAAAACTTTAATTTGTAAATTTGATAATTTCATACAAAACAGACTCCACGGACGGTCATTGACCATGTTGTTGTCTTTATTGTATTAGCTATTTACAAACTATTTTAGTTCATTATTATCATTATTTTTGTATTTTTATTTTTACAAAAGGTGTATTGTGTTATTTTGAAATTATTTGGAAATAAAGACTTTCTTCTTTTTCTTCTTCTCTCGGATTGTGGCTGGTGTGTCAACATGGGTGACCGAGTCTCCTTCTCGCTAGGACAACTTCTTCTCGCCGGAGACTCTCGATGAGGTTGACCAATGAGGTTGAATTTGTTTTGGTGCTGCAGAAGCGAGATACACGCACCAACTTCATTTTTTCAAATGGGGAGGTGTGGTTTTTATTTAAGAAATAGATTCCTCTATTTTTTGTAAGAAAAATTTACTTGAACGGTTTTTTTTCTGTGAGCGATATTTTACAAGTTATGAATGAAAACATGATTCTTATAAGAAATTTCAAAATGATATTATAACGGTTTTTTGATTGAATAAGAAGAAAAGTACTATTTTATTATAAATTTTACTCCTCATTAATTACAGATCTTGCTCGAACTGGCCTCCACCATTAGAGATGTATTTCTTTGGCCGTAAGGTACAATTGGCAGGAAAGAGCATGTGTATGCATCTCTAATGTGGAGGCCAGTTCGAGCAAGATCTGTAATTAATGAGGAGTAAAATTTATAATAAAATAGTACTTTTCTTCTTATTTCAATCAAAAAACCGTTATAACCGTATCATTTTGAAATTTCTTATAACAATCATGTTTTCATTCATAACTTGTAAATATAGCTCAAAGAAAAAAAACCGTTCAAGTAAATTTTTCTTACGAAAATAGAGGAATCTATTTCTTAAATAAAAACCACACCTCCCTATTTGAAAAAATGAAGTTGGTGCCTGTATCTCGCTTCTGGAAGCACCAAAACAAATTTGCAAATTAAATTTGGATTTCTAACAAAAAACTACGGGGACACGTATATTTTAGTTTTTTTTCTAGCTATCTTAGTTTCCGACAAAAAATCGTTATCCATATACCTAGGGACACCCTGTATACTTACAAGGAAGCGGGACAGTAATTTTAAAAAAATTGAAGCAGTCATCCCTAATATATTACCAAACTGATTTTCTACTCGGAAGATTGAGTACAAACAGGGAAAATAGAAGCGGAGATAAAGAAGAATATTGAAGCACGCCACATATAACTGGGAGAAAAGTAGATTTTCCACAAGAACCAATGGTTTGAAAATGTTAAAAATTTCAATTTTTGGTCAAATAAATTATGGATCACGTAATGTGAAAAGCTTTAGAGAAATCAAATTGTACCTGATGGTCTGCTTGATGTCATACGTCACTTCAAATTAATGCTGACTGTATTCTATGTCCTGATCTAAAGCCGGACTCAATTGGATCGAATAGATTATTGTTTTCTAAATAAGAAGATAACTGAGAGTATATAAATTACATACAAGGTTTAATTAAATTACATCCAATATAAATGGGCGATTACATACAATAGGCACAGACTAAATAAGAGTAATCTGTAGGGGTTATCCCTTTACCCCACTGCCCTTCCTTTTATGAAATGTAGACCAACGGAATTTCCATTTTTCTAAGAGATCTAGCTTAAATTTTTCCTTCTTGCATTTGTTAACCAATTCTTGTAATCCCCCCATTTAAAGCTCCATCTGGGAAGGGTTCCACTTTAATTCCCGGTAAATTCACTGTTTCTTCTCTTCACAAAAAAATAATTTAGTGCCGAATTTAGAAATTGTGAAACCAATAATGGATATCCTGTCAAAATCCGCAGAGCTTTGCAGGAGCAGCAACCTAGATCACTGAATTGCCCGCTGTTGGTGTCAAGAAAACACCGAACTTCACGCTTTATGTGCCCTTAAAGAAAAGAAATACAGTGCTTGAGCAAGTAAGATTAGCACATTGGTAACCGCTGGACTAGCAACGCGGAGATCCCAGATTCAAATCCAGCGTGCTGCCCTTAGATTTTCTCTTCCTAGAAGCCTCTACAGCTCACTGTCCGATGATAGGCAGTGTTGTCTGTAGCTAGAGAACACTGCACGGAGGCATAAAGTGCACTTACAAGGCTCCGGGGGCACAATAGATCTTTCAGGTCGCAGCGCATATCCCCTTTATAAAAAAAAAGAAAAGAAATAAAAGATGCTTCTGGTATTTTATCCGTCGTAGCATACATATTGGTTTTGTTCCTGACCGGTTTCGGGTTTCCATCCATCGTCAGAGCCAATTCACCAAGTTCGTGTAGAGAGTTCACTTCAACGAAATGTTACTATCAGACTCACACTTGTTGGTTGTATATATTTGGGAAGGTTGTAAGGTCACGAACATGACTTTAAAAGGAGGGAATATGAACATAACCTTATAACCTTCCCTCATACGTATATATGACCAAAAGTGGGAGTCTAACAGAAACATTTCGTTGAAGTGAACTCTCTATACGAACTTGGTGAATATGCATCTCTGACGATGGATGAAAATTTCAAAACCTGTCAGGAACAAAACCAATATGCATGCTACGACGGATAAAATACCGGATGTTATCCAGCATTGGGGACCCACTCACATTTTCAACAAAAGATACTTCTGTACATTATCTTTACTGTCTTCTTCTTAAGACTCTAGGCCTTTCTCGCGACTTGTCTAAGCTAACCAATTAATGTCTTTGATCTTGTACTTAATTCCTTAATTTGCGGGATAAAACTTAATTTGAGTGTCTTATACCTAAGCATTTAATCTGCTGGACCCATTTAAGACTGCAGGCACTAAAATGAACTTCTGGCTACCGAGTTAAAGCAAGCCTACCCTTCAAGAGAAAAAGCAACTGTCTTTTCATGGGAAATATGCAGCTTATCTTCCGTGCAGCATATAGACAAATTTTCCAAAGCAACAGAAGCATTTGATCCTCCCGCATCTTTATCAACCATGGATCTTAGGTATTTAAAATCTTAAGATACAGTGCACTAGGAAATGTTTACTTCCTGTTTATCAACGGTGCCATGTAGCCATATATGTGGTCTTAACAAAATCAAGCTCTAAATAATGTATTTATTACACTCCTTTTTTTATTTCTACATCTATTTCACAATTGTGTTCATTATTGTAATTTCGCTAATTTTATTTAATTCGCAAATAAAATTATCAGAAAAAAACAGATGTTTAGCGCAATAATTTGCCATCAAACTTTCGTATGTACGTATGTTAAGAATTTCCAAATTTAATTAATTTTTTTTTTGGTATCAATTATTTAAAAAAGGAAGGTAAATATAAAAATTATTTATTTACATCTTATCCTTCACCTTTTTAGATTTAGCGGTACTTGTGGTCACCTCTTATCGAACACTGGTTGTTAACGTCTCTTTCTAATATTAAACATGAAGTTCTTATTCTTTTTGTATAGAGATATAACCTTGTAACGTACTTTATTTTCACAGACTGCCCCCAAATGGCTAGTGCATATTTATTTTTAAATTTATATTATTTTATCAAAAGTGTAGGAAGTTATTAAGCTAATAAAGCAAGCAATAAATATCTAAAATGACACTTAAAATTCAATAAAATGTTAAATAAACAAAGCAAAACCTTTGTTTTTAATTATTTATTATTATGTTATCCTAATATGTGTTATAAATATATTATCTTGCTTTATGTGATTTTTGTAATCTAGAAAAAAATCTGATGTGAAACACTCACACAACTTTCTTTTATTGCAGTTTACAAAATTTCAATTGATAAATTTTATAGTTAGTAAATACCAAATTTAATGAAATTCATCGGTCTTTTTTATGGAGAAAATCGTGAAAACTGGAAAAAAAAAAACTGTTCACTAAAACGCACTTCCGGTTTACTAATTTCCTTGAAATTCGGAATTTTGGCCAACTATTTGTTTCTAATTAATTTTGTTTATATGGTGGAATTGTATAATCAATTAAGATAGGACTTTAGAGGAAAATATAACCCCGTCGAAAGGTTGAACGATTTTTATGAAAAACTTATTATTAGCTCAATCAGGATCTGGTAGTAGTTTAACGAAATAAACTGCTGGACAAAATTATTACATAAAATTTCAAAATGTTAAAATTGGAAGTTACCATCTATTACAAGACTTTTTACTTTCTCTTACTCCTAGTAAGAGGAAGTATTGCAATTTTTTGTGGATTCGTTGTGAGTGGACTCTGATCCAAGAGAAATACGAGACTTAACCATTTGTTTATGTTTTTAAATGACTAATTCTCTGAACTCATGAAAACACGATAATAATCCCAGTTCATCACTTTAACTGCTTGTGGTAATTTGTCTCTTCTACACATTTTTGTTAAGTTTTTTCTTATCAGTTCTTTTTTATTTTTGCTTTTTGTTCTTAACTTGCCTTTTCTTGGTAATTATTCGGAAAAATTGCAGTTTGTGTGGTAACATTGAATGAAGAAGTGGTTCAGCAGTCAGTTATTGCTCAGAGACCTGCCACGGGCCGTCCCAGAAGTACAACTTGGACAGATGAGAGATTTATTCATCTGAATGTGTTAAGGAACCGGTTCATCACTAGCAATTAATTACGTCACTTGATCGCTGATGTCCGTAATGTCCATATTTCAAGTAGGACAGTCAGAAGAAGGTTAAATGAAGCAAACGTGGCTTCCAGGATACCCGCTACTGGCCCTTTTCTCACCGGAGCACCTGGAGTCGCCAGACTGCAATATTCACGAGAACAGATCAATTGGACAACAGAAGATTGGAGTTGTGTTTTATTTACAGATGAATCGAGACTCACCCTACATTCTCCAGATGGAAGGATAAGAGTTTGGAGGCGTCAAGGTGAGAGATATGCAGAGGCTAATATTTCTCCAAGAGTGGCTTTTGGTGGAGGCGGTTTTTTGATTTGGGGAGGCATAAGTTTTGACGGACATACAGACTTACATATCGTGGAAAATGGGACGCTAAATGTCCGGAAGTACCTTGAAGAGGTTCTTCAGCGATATGTTGAGCCAGTTTCAAAAAAAGTGATGATTTTTTATTAATGCAGGACAATGCCAGATGTCACACTGCTCGAGTTGTCCTTGAGTACCTAGGATGTTGGGATTCGACGTTTGGTTTCTGCACCGAGAAGTCCAAACCTAAATCCAATATTCCGTGACCTTTGGGACACAATTGGAAGACGTTTCAGACTTCGCCTGATTGCCACTAGCACTCTCATGGAGCTACTACAGCAGTTATTGAAGAATGGAATGAGATTTCTCAAGAGGTTATCTAAAATCTAATCTCTTCAATGCCAAGAAAACTTGCTGCAGTTATTAGAGCAAGAGGAGGTATCACTAAATACTGTTGAAAAAAAATGAAGAAGTGATGATAAATATTAACCATTTTAATTTTGAATTTTACAGATTTTTTTTTTGAGCTTTATTTTTTATTCTGTGTAATAAAACTAGGTTTTTCTCAAATTTTTGGTAGTTGTTCTTTTTTTCCTTTGGATTAGAGTTCAACAACATGAATCCATAAAAAAAAAAAATACGAAAATACCTTTCAACTTCAAATTTTGAAGTTTCAATTTTGAAATTATAAGCAGTACTTTTGTCCAGCAGTTTATTAAATTTGAACATTCTACGATTTTTCTTTTTTTGAGATATGTTGCCTCTCTCTCTCTCTCTCTCAACACACATACACACACACACACACACAAATACATATATATATAAATAAATATTAAAAGAAAATAATGATAATATAAATAATAAACAAATAAAAAAGAGTAGTTAATATTGTATCTATAATAATTATTGTTTTAAATCAAGTTAATTAATGTGAATTTCCTTCATTAATTTGTGTTGTCGTATATCCGCAGTTTAATATTTCGTACTACTTTTACATAAGTGTAAATAATTCTAAATGTTTTCATGTAACAGCCATGTTCACAATATGTACTTTTGTCCGCATAAATATGTATTTTAGTTTAGATGTAAGCTGTAATGTGCATTTTATACATGTAATAATATTTTGTAAATTTCATGTAGTGCTCAAATGCGCGGAGCATGATGGTAATAAAGATATTTAAAAAAAAAAAAACACACACACCAATGGCTAAAAACCACATTTTTTGGGCTCAGCAGACGATATCGAATTGAAAATTTGACAGGATTACAATACTCTCTCTTACTAACAATATAGTTGCCCTTCCGGTTGTATGAATTTTGCCCGAAATCTTCGTAAACAGATTGAATATCAAGTATTGATCAGGGATACTCAAAACATGTATTTCCGATGAAAACGCAATATCGATAATTGCACTCAATCGCCAAAAACCAAAAACCTGCAAGGAGTTGTAGGAGGAACTATTGAAATTGTGCAATCCAACAATGTGTTGCCATCTATGGGCAGGCGGTTTAACTAAATGAATCATTAAAAAAAAAAGAAATTAATGAAATAAAATTAAGAGAATTACTCGATATTTTTCTTATATCATTTCTTTCCTTTGTTTACTTTATAAACTGAAATTCATTGAAAATTCTTTGCTTAACCTTAAATAAAGAGAACAATAAAAAAAAATAATGCAATAAAAAGTTTGCAAACAGTAAAACAAGTGATTCATTAAATTCTAAAGTAATAATTTAATGTCTTTATTTTTAAAATTTTTTAAATTAAAAAAAAATGTATTAAGTATTCTTTTTTTTAAACATTAAATTGAAAAAAAAATGTCTCCATTTAATTTAAGCCAAACTCATTTTTATCCTAGATCCCGCTCTCTATAAAATTAGTTTTTACTTTGTATCTTATAATTATATGAGGAAGTACTTTCACGATTTTGTAAAATTTTTGAAGAACGGAAAATAAATGTTTGTAAGTCCAATATTTTAGGGCATGTTGTTGTGGTTGGTTCCGCAGAGCTGGAAAGCATCAGAGATATTTTCTGTGATAGCCTGCTTCTTTTTGTAGTCATCGACTGGTTATGGGTGTTCTCCCATCATCAGGATGTCTTGATAAAACAGTACGATAACACAGATTTTTGCGCGGTGTTTAATTTAGAGTGTATTAACTAAATTTGCTCTGTGCAATTCTATGTAATCACACTGTTTGACAAAAGCATCCTGATGATGGGCTAACGCCTGAAACCCGTCGATGACTACAAAAAGAAGCATGCTATCTCAGAAAATATCTCTGATGTTTAGTGCATTTGTGTATATAAGCAAAATAACTCGAACAATGAAAAATCAAGCTGAAGTTGATAAGTCTCACTTATGTATCGTATCGGATCCGCCTCGATCAGAATTTTTAATCAAAATTTATTACTCGAAAATGTGTGGCTTTGCTTTTTCAGTTTCTTTTTCACTTTTAGCCCGTTTTTTTCAAAGAAGGGTCCAAAGATTTCCCTAAAGCATTCTGTGTAAGTAGACAGACACACAAAACCTTTTCATCAGAGACATTTTCCGTGATAGCTTGCTTCATTTTGTGGTCATCATGGTAAATGTCTCTGATGCTTTCCAGCTCTGCGGAACCAACCATCACCACAACAATAAACCTTTTTACTTTCTCTACTCCTAGTAAGAGGAAGTATTGTAATCGTGTCAAATTTTCGATATCGAGTTTTCACCGGAAATATCTGTTTTGAGATCCCCTGAGTTCAAAAAAGTGGTTTTTAACAAATGGTCTGGTTTGTGTGTGTGTGTGTGTGTATGTAAGTGAACAGCATAGCTCAAAAATGAAAAATCGTAGAAAGTTCAAACTTGATATTCCGTTTAGGTATCACCATGGGATCTGACAGTATGTTATCTGTCGAAATTCCACAACCGAAAGTACCACTTTACTACTTGTTTTTTTTACTTTTTTGCGATTTTCTCAAAAATGGCCCCGACGATTATTTTCAAACTTGGTATATCAACTACACATACAAAGAGCTACAACTTGTATTTGAAACATTTCTCCAGGAAAATTCATTTAAGGGCACTTTTGGGGAGGGGTGGGGTTAAGTTTTCATCTAAAGTGCTATTTCAGTTTATTGGGCAATTCGCTCATCAAAATAATGTTAATTAGAATTAAATATGTTGTTGAAATTCCAAGTTTGAAATAAATCGCATAACCGGAAGTGCGTTTATTTCAC
This sequence comes from Triatoma infestans, assembly GCA_011037195.1. Lineage (NCBI taxonomy): Eukaryota > Metazoa > Arthropoda > Insecta > Hemiptera > Reduviidae > Triatoma > Triatoma infestans. Next base: position 17,735 of record JAAEAF010005211.1, read on the forward strand.
CACTTTACTAAATGTTTTTTTTTCACTTTTTCTCGATTTTCTCAAAAATGGCTCCGATGATTTTCTTGAAACTTCTTATTATATAACTACGCAAACAAAGATCTACAACTTTTACTTAAAACATTTCTGTAGGAACATTCATTTAAGGGCACTTTTAGGGAAGGTATGGGGATTATGTTTTCTTTAAAATGCTATCATAGTTGATTATACAATTATTCTATCATCCAAACAAAATTAATTAGAAATAAATAGATGGCCAAAATTACAAGTTTCAAGAAAATTAGTAAACCGGAAGAGCGCTTTTACTGAACAGTTTTTTTCAGTTTTCGACGAATTTTATTAAATTTGGTACACTAACTTATAACATTTGTCAATTATAATTTTGAGAACTGGAGTAAGAGAAAGTTGTGTGAATGATTCACACCAGATTTTTTTCAATGTCAAATGGTCTGTAGTTTAAGTATAAAAGTTCCCCCTCTACATTTCATTATTAAACTGATTTCATTTGTTTGTTTTATTTATTTTTTATTGTATCTTTCAACTGTTTCCTAATATTTTAATCCAAATTTTTACAATTTTCTCTTTGTCATCACACTTTCACAGGACCAGCGGAAAAAGTAATATCTTTGTCCTGTCACTTAATATGTCATTTAGTATAATAATAGTCATTATTTAAGAATTTCTTTTCTTTCTTTTTTAATTTAACTTTACGTCTTCCTAAGAACAAAAGAAAACAGACAGGATGACAGTGGATAAACTTCTATTTCTTTATTATTATTTTTTATTTTTTTTATTATTCAAATGGCTAAATGAATTTAATTGAAGAAATTTAACAGTAGTAAGACACGTGATAAACATTTGAATTATTAGATTTTTTGAAAAAAAAATAATGACGATAATAGCCTAGAGGTAAAATCCTGGGATGGGCGTGTACCAGAAAATGTGTGTGTATGTATATATATATATATATATATATATAGGAAATGTCAAGGTGAAAATCACGGTAGAAACGGCGGCGGGTGGGCCAATTTTATTTGGTCTGACCATAGGGAGCAACCGAACCAGCACAAACAGGCTTTGTTACTCTCCTTAAACAACTCACAGAGTGTGTGAGTGAGAGAGAGAGAGAGAGAGACTTGTAGTTTTGAAAATCAAATGATGAAATAGGGTTTATAATAGGGCGGCAAAGTTCCTATCATCATAAAAGAGAAGTTGAAAACATAATTACACATAAGAAAGACATGATATTGCAACAGCTGTTCTCCTAAACACGCCATATTGTATCGTATTTTTATTTTTGGTTATATTTGACGTATATTTATCTCTTATAACTATATATTACAAACATTATTGATAAATTTATAATATTTATGTCCCAAGCATTAATTTATTTATTTATTTATTCATTTAATGATAAGGACAACCTAATTTCCTGATTTACATAAAAACAAAAAAAAAACAAAAAATTTAAACCCACCGTATTAGTTCAATATTAAAACTGAAAAATTAAGTCTTTTTTTTCTCAATCAACTTTGTGGGCTTGACCTTTAATTAGGTGGATATTCAGGCAAAGGTTTTAGATAAATAGCGGAATTAATGAGCACTGAAAGCATTTAAATGCAATAAAGTAATGTGGCATTTGACATATAATGTGTATATGGCGTTTGACATTTCCCGTAATCCTTTTCGGATTTAGCAACTCTCAGTCAATAATATCCACACATAATTAACGCACGAACACAGTGACAAAGGCAAATTCAGTGATTGCATGTAACAAACATGATTATTAGAGATTTCATCTCAAACATTTCCCAGATAACAAAGCTGGAGTTGAAAAAAAAAAATCTGATGGGGTGTTCTGGAGATATTTCCTTTAAATTTCAACTTTTTTCTTATTTGGCCTAACATAAATATAGTGGCGGTGGGACGGACAAAAATACCAACCTACCAACCCAAGCAGATTGGAAATGAAGTGCGCGCCAATAATATAGAACCGACCCCTACCTAGGTTTATTTCTATCCAGTTAGCATACCAACTTTAAAGGAAATCGCTCTCGTCGCTTTCAAGATATTTCCAAAAAAAACTCAAAAACCTATTCTGTCTAGTCGCAGTTCCGGTTTAGACAGAATATCAAGTCTCAGCTTCCTGTAACTTTTTGTTTTTGAGAAATTTGATTTACACATGCAGATTATCGCTAAAAACATTTTTTTCTTACTCAGGGGACATCAGGACATGTCCATTGTGTTTTCCATTGAAAACTTAATTTTTAAAAATTTTCATGTTTGTAATATTTACAACTTGTAGTTAAAATAAAAGAAAGTATCATAGATCAGAAATCTGAAAACATTGGTTAATATCCAGTTTGTTTCTGGTTTTGGTTTTCAGTTTTATGACAAAGCTTTTTTAACCAGATTGGTTGAGGGAAAGCCAGGCTGAAGCGATGACTTAATTTCTTTCCTCATGAGGAAATATAAGTAAGTTTCTTTTTCGCCCAAAATATTTCATACCCAAGCTCATTCATTAAACCAGGATGACTTTCATTGTCACTTCACTTCCAGGTTGGTGTTAGAATGTTCTAAAAGACTTGAAGAGCTTTCTTCTCTGAAGGATGTGCTTTTAGTCTGGGTGCCAGGTCAAATGGGAATTTTTGGGATTGAGGAGGTGGATAGGTTTGCCAAATCAGGCGGCTCTCTTCCTTTCATTGGTCCCGAGCCTGCTGTTGGCGTGTCTTCTGGCACATGTCTGTCGGGCTTCCAGACATGGACAGCTTCGCAGCATTCATCCTTATGGATGAGCTCAGTTGGTTTCCGGCAGTCCGAAATGCTCATCAGGGGTCCGGGCAAGGCCATTAGTGACAAGTTGCTGTGTTTTTCACGGAACTCTCTGAGGCATCTGGTTGGATCTCTTACTGGGACATTGTGGTTTAAGGAGACATCTCTACATAATGGGGCTCATGCCGGATCCATTTCGTAGATAGAATCTGTGAGACAGAGGAGGAAACACCCATCCATCTTATGACTGATTGCCTGGGTTGTGAGGAAATTATGTTCAGGACCTTTGGTCGGAACAGGATATATGTGGAAGAGCTTAGGCTACGCTTCAGGTTATTGTCCGATTTATTCGGACTGCAGTGAATCTTAGATGGATTTGATCCGGGTCTGGATTTTTGTTCTAGATCCGGTTTGTTGTTGTTTTTCTTGGGGTAGCTATATTGGCCCAGTGAGGCTTTGGATACCGTAGGGTTTGGTCCCTCCCTACAGACAAATAATAATAATTCATTGTCATGCTTCAGTTCTATGATGGGCCTCTTACAGTGACTGTGGAATCCATATTTTTTGGGAAAAAGGTAATAGATATCAATGTAAACAATAGTTATGTTTGGCCGTTTATTGAACAAGCAAAAAATTAGTTGGCTGAGGCCAAAGAAGAAACTTTTTATTTTTATTTTTAAAAAAGTTTATTCGACGTTGCAAACACTTTGGTTTCCTTCCTCAGGAGCTGTTAAGGGGAGTGGAGAGTTAAATGTTCATGGTAATAAATACCCATTTGTATCCGTATCTTCTTTCGATACGTCTATATGCAAGTTTGTTTTGTAACTCTTGTTTCTCCGCGATTGCTCCATCGTCCCCATGGAATCCTGCGGTCGATATCACCCACATTGAGAACCACTGCACTCACTAGACCAATAATAGGTTTACGTAAAGATAGGCAATACCTTTTACCCAAATAATATACAAAGTTTAATGAAAATGAAAGTTTAAAGCACATTCAAGAATCAGAGATATTTCCCGTGATAGCCTGCTTCATTTTGTGGTCATCGACCGGTTTCGGGCGTTCGCCCATCTTCAGGATGCGTTTGTCAAACAGTGTAATAACATAGACTTGCACAGAGAAATTCAGTTTACACACTGGAAGGGGAGTGAGTAAACTGAAACATAGCAAATTCAGTTTAAACACAGTTTAAAAAAGAGTGAGATTTGCACATAGCAAATTCAGTTTATACACTGGAAGGGGAGTGAGTAAATTGAATTTGCTCTGTGCAAGTCTGAGTTATCAAAATGTTTGACAAACGCATCCTGAAGATGGGCGAACGCCCGATACCGGTCGATGACCACAAAAAGAAGCAGGCTATCATGGAAAATATCTCTGATGCTTTCGAGCTCTGCGGAACCAACCGTAACACATTCAAGAAACTTGTGAAAAACTTAAAAAAAAAAAACGACCGGTTGATGATGGCTTTTGACCGAAACTTTATGTTAGAAGCTTTGTTGGTGATATCTAAATGAAATGTTTTAGCGCTTCCTGTTTCTGTGTGATATTCTTTCACTTTATTTCCAGTGACCCTCAAATTTCCAAAAATTCGACACGATCGAAAAACACTTTATTTTCCACGTGGGAGAAAGTAAATAAGTACATGAATATTTTAAATAGGATGATAAATAAAAAAAATAAAATAATAGAGTAATTTATTGCTATTAAAAAACTAAAACCTTGACAATGATTATAGAACCATGACTTCTATTTACTGACTGAAGGACAATCTTTGGTGAGTTTATATTGAAAGTTAATCGAAACGATATGTTTTGTTAAAAAAAAATATATATATATCATTATAAGTGACCAAACGCAATAATAAGATTTTTCAGAATTACTTAGTTTAATGTCGTATTTTTTTTCGCCGACTATAAACGGCAAGAAGAAAAATTGTAAGTAAAGCCTTGGACTATTACGAATAATGGAGTTTTTAAAAGAGGGAGGGGGAAAAAACTTTTCATCTTGACAAGGACGCCAGAAATTTCTATTAACAGATTGACCAAAAAAAAAAATGGGTTAATTTTTTAATATTGATGATACTTCAGAAAAATAACATATCTATTTTTGATGTGATCACGACAATAAATCAAATATAGTCATCAATAGAAAAGAAGCATTAGAAAACTTGGACTTTGGGCGGAACTAAGGATGTTATTTATTGTTACAAAAGGGTCATATTCAATAAGTTAAGAGACATGAATCTCACGAATAGCAAACAAAGGAATAAACTTTAAATAAAAATCGGGTGAATAAACTTATTGACACGACTTTCTCTTACTTTAATTAATACAGTTTAATCAGAGCGGATTTTATGTGTATACATGATCAGCTCTTATTTGGAGCGCTCCCAGTCAAAAAAACTGAGAAAGCTTGCACAAATTTAAAGTTAAACTTACTGACATTACAAAAAAAAGTGATACATTTTTATCTATGCATTCCAAGCATTCCATTTTTAAAGAATAATCATTGTAACCATTTTCGAAAAAAAATTCTCCCCCCCCCCAAATCCAAAAACCAATTCTGTAAAAACGCACTTCCAACAGACAGCTAAGAAGATTCTGGAGGCGTTAGAAGTATTGCTAGGGCTGCCTCCATTAAAGCTTCTGATACAAACGGAGGCAAGGGCCATCGCATACAGACTAATGAACAATGGTCATTGGAAGGATACGAATTCCTTTGTCAGACACATGAACATAAGACTTAAGGTTGACCCAGCGGGATCAACATGACTGGGGACAGTATCTGTCCAAGATATAGCTTTGATATTCCATTCCAGGTGACCATTAAATCACGGGCAGAATTGACCAAAAGCTGGGAAGGATGCGGTCAGGCTGGGGGCATATGATTTATGAATGGCTCCATTATGGCATGGTTTGAGGTCCCCTGAGTCAGAAAAAGTGGTTTTTAGGATTTGGTCTATGTGTGTGTGTGGTCAATTATAGAAAGTTCAAACTTACAATTTAGTTAAATGCTAGCAGGGTTTTCTAAAGTATATACAATGAAAACCAATCAACCGGAAGTGCATTTTTATTGTGGTGTTTTTTTTTTCAATTTTCTGCTGTTTTCTCGAAAACGGCCTTAACGATTTTCTTTAAAAATTGTATGTGAACTAACACACATAAGGAGCTCACAACTCTTATTTGCAACATTTCTCCAGTAAAAGTCATTTATAGGGGAGGGATGGGAATGTTTGTAATGTTTTCCTCCAAAATTCCAATAAGTTGTTTACTCAGTATTATCATTTAAACAATATTACTTAGGCACAAATGTCCTCACGCTTTGGTCTAGTGGCTAGCGCACTAGCCTTTCGTGCGAGAATTCAGTGTTCGATTCCCGTGAGGGCAAAGTCGGTACTGACCCAGCATTGTGATAAAAAGTGGGAATCGTGAAACAGTTAGTAGCGCCTTAGGTAGCGAAGGCCGGAACTAAACAGCGTGGGAACTGCGGCGCTTACCACAGCCCCCTATTCAAATCGTCGTCTGGCAAGCCTTGGTCCTTCATGGGCTGTTGCGCCCTAGAGTTAGGGTAATTAGACATAAATAAGTTGTCAAAATTCCGAGTTTGAAGGAAATCGGTAAACCGGAACCGTTTTATTTTTTCTGTTTTTCACGATTTCTCCATGAAAAACACTGGCGGATTTCATTAAATTTGTTATACTAACTGTGAATACAGAGCTCTATCACTTTTGTTGTGGTTGGATCCGCAGAGATGGAAAGCATCCGAGATATTTTCCGTGACAGCTTGTTTTATTTTGTAGCCATCGTCCGGTTTTGGGCGTTTTCCCATCATCAGGATGTCTTGATAAAACAGTACGATAACACCGATTTTTTACGCTGACATAATCAGTTAATACACTACTTTATCCACTGATTTTGCTCTGTGTTATACACACTGTTTTATCAAGATGATGATGGGCGAACGCCCAAAACCGGTCGATAATCACAAAATGAAGGAGGCTATCAAGAAAAATATCTTAGACACTCTATCCACTTTTGTCTGAAACTTTTTTCTAAGAAATTCATTTACAAAAGTTTCTGTAGCAAAGAGAGCTCCTTTTCTCAAATAGGTCATTTCATTAAGTTTAGATTCTCCTATCGTTATAATATTTGAAGGAAAAATTAAACCTTTAGTAAAAATTATAAGTTTGAAGATAATTTATTAATTAATTTTTTTTTTTTTTTTAATTGAAGGCGCGTCAACATCTATGGTCATTGGCGCCCGGAGCCTTCTCAGTGCACTGCCGGCCTCCGGACATGTTTTCTCGTTACAGACAATACTGTCCTATCACCGGACAGTGAGCTATAGGGGCTCCTAGGAAGAAAAAAATCTAAGGGCAGCATAGCTGGTCTCGAAGCCGGGTCCTCCGCGTAGGAGTCCAATACGCTAACCACTTAGCTATTACCGTCCCTAATTTGTTATTTATATTTCTGTAAAATGCAGCATTAAAGAACATCGTATGAATGTTTCACACCACCAGATTTTTTTTTTGAAAACTAATTTACAGCGAAAAATTATGTTAAAACCTTAAAGCGTAAAATTTTATTTAATATTCAATTTAACTTAAAAACTTTTCCTCTAGCAGTATGAGAAAATAAACAAGACGAAAATTTAGACTGACAGACAAATAATGAGAGAGCACGTTTAGGAGCTTCGAATGTTAACAGTAGTGATAAATACCATTTCACACATAAAGTAAATTATTTAATTTTATTACACGTAAAATAATTTAATTTTTTTTTATTTGAAGGTATATTAAGTTACAACTGTATTTTTTATTATGTAATAAATTGACGATTAAATAATTAATTTTGTTTCAACTAGTATATTTATCTACAAAGTTCTTTTTTTTGTTTTTTGTTTTTGTTTCGTTTAATAATGATATCTCGTAAGATTTATTACAAATTAAAAAAAGTAATTAACTTGAAAGATTATTTAATTTTTTTTTTTTTTATTTGATTTTAAAAAAAATTACGTAATTTAGAAAATATATTATTAAAATTTAAACGTTGTATTTTAGCCACTAAAGTTAAGGATTGCATATAAATGGGTTATTTTATATTATTTTAATTTTTATTTTATTATCTACATGTCTGTTTATGTTTTATTTAAAGAAATGACTTAAGTATTTGAAATTTGTAATTTATGTATTTATATATAATTTAGTGTTTGATGACGCTGATTACAAATAAATACGTACCAAACATTTCGTGTTAAATTGAATTGATTTTATATATTTTATTATTTTTTTTTTTCACAGTAATTTGGAATTACGTAATTTTAAACGTGTGTTTATTTGTTCGTTGTTGTTGTTTTTTTTTTTTTTAAATATCAAATCTTATTTAGTTTTCATCATATTTTCTGAGATAATAACTTGGATGCGTAATATATACGAGTAAAATATTGTAAAAAAAAAAAAGTTTGGTTTAAAGCAATCAACACGACTTTCTCTTACTGCAATTTGCATAGTTATAATTGATTATTTCTCTTCAACCTGTTGTAGAAGACTTGAATGAAAAAAAAAATATTTTATTTGAAGAAAATCATTATTTGAAGGATATTGAACGTTGGCTGGCAAAAGGGACTATTCAGGTTAAGGAGGACCGTTACAGAAGAGGTCACAGAACTTAGTTAGCTTTGTCTTTTGCCCTTACTTGCAATCATACAAAAAGGGGAGGATTTGAACTACCAAGGGAAGATATTCTTTTAAAAGAGAGTCTAAATTCTGCTTTCAAACAGACCAGTTCAATCACAACCATGGAATCAGAAGTCGTTCTCTTAGCTTCAGTGCCAGTTATAAGAGATTAGCATTTAATCTAGATAAATAATTGATTTAATAAGCATATTATTGTAATATTGAAAAGTATTTAAATTTTTTTAAAGATAATATATTTAATTTAATCTAGCAGTGTTTTCTTGCTTATTTCTAATACCTCTATCTCTCTCTTTAAAATATACATACACACAAACCCTTTACAAAACCACTCATGCTACACGAAACATATATAACAACACATCATACCAATACATTTTAAACATTTAATTCTTACTAAAACTAAACAGTTTCTTTCAATTGACATGAATGGGGGACTGTAATCTTACTAAAACGACTGGTTCTTTTGAGGGGGGGGGTGTAATGGTCGTTGCCGTGCGTTTATCCCAGTATAGGCAAATAAGACTGGGCAATGTATTGGCTCGATTTGCCGGCAACAATTTCCAAAAAAAATAACCTCTGTCTTTACTGCTACAATGAAAGACATCCCAGTATTGTTGCTGGCTTCATTATTATTGCATTATTGCAACCTGTAGAACTTCCATTAAGTGAGGAAACACAGATTTCCACTAGAGATCAGCTGCCTAGCAACCATTAAATAATATATTGTTCCCATTCTATTGCTTGTGTTTGTTTTAAAATTTACTAAATTGGTTTGTCAAATTGAAAAATTCTGAAAAAAGAAAAATAAAAAGCGTGTTTTATGTTGTCCGTTAAATAATATATTGTTCCCACTCTATTGCTTGTGTTTGTTTTAAAATTTAATAAATTGGTTTCTCAAATTGAAAAAAAAAAAAAATCTGGTGTGAAACACTCACACAACTTTCTCTTATTCCAGTTCTCAAAATGATAATTGACAAATTTTATAGTTTGTGTACCAAATTTAATGAAATTCGTCGAAAACTGAAAAAACTTTTCAGTAAAAGTGCACTTCCGGTTAACTAATTTTCTTGAAACTCGGAATTTCAGCCATCTATTTATTTCTAACTAATTATGTTTGGATGATAGAATTGTATAATGAACTAGGATAGCACTTTGATGAAAATCTAACCCCACCCTCCCTAAAAGTGCTCTTAAAAGAAATTTCCCAGAGAAATGTTTTAGATAAAAGTTGTAGATCTTTGATGTTTAGTTTATATACGAAGTTTCAAAAAAATCGTCAGGAGCCATTTTTGAGAAAATTGCGAAAAAGTGAATAAAATCATTTAGTAAAGTGGAAAGTAAACGCACTTCCGGTTATCCGATTTTTTGAAACTCGGAATTTCAACAACATATTTAATTCTAATTAACATTATTTAGATGACAGAATTGTCTAATAAACTGAAATAGCACTTTAGATGGAAACCTAACCCCACCCCTCCCCAAAAGTGCCCTTCATGCATTTTCCGGAGAAATGTTTCTAATAAAAGTTGTAGCTCTTTGTATGTGTGGTTGATGTTTAAAGTTTAAGAAAATCGTCGGAGCGATTTTTGAGAAATCGCAAAAAAGTAAAAAATCCAACTAGTACAAGTGGTACTTTCGGTTGAGGAATTTGACACATAACGCACAGTCAGATCCCATGGGGATACCACAAACGTATATCAAGTTTGAACTTTCTACGATTTTTCGTTTTTTGAGCTATGCTGTTCACATACATACACACACACACACACACACACACAGACCATTCGCTAAAAACCACTTTTTTGGACTCAGGGGACCTCAAAACGGATATTTCCGGTGAAAACTCGATATCGAAAATTTGACACGATTACAAAAATCTGATGTGAATGAAACTATTTTCTCTTATTGCAATTATTAAATTGTATTTAATAAATTTTCATCAAAGTTGAAATTTTTACTAACGCTTAATTGTCCTTAATTGGCGGTTTTCGTTTTATATAAGAGCAGTTAGTAATCCAAATTTTAAAGAAAATCGTCTGAGTTGTTTTCGATTAAATTGTAAAAAACTTAGAAACGTGTGTCCTCACTGGTTGGTCTAGTGGCTAGCGCATTTACCTTTCGTGCGAGAATTCAGGGTTCGATTCCCGTGAAGGCAAAGTCGGTGTTGACCCAGCATCGTGATAAAAAGTGGGAAGCTACAGTGAGTAGCGCCCTAGGTAGCGAAGGCCGGAACTAAACGGCGTGGGAAATGCGGCGTGCTTACTACACGCCTCCCTATTCAAATCGCCGTCTGGCAAGCCTTGGTCCTTCATGGGCTGTTGCGGCATAGGTTTTTTTTTTTTTTTTTTTTAGTAACGTGTTCTATAAAAATTATTTCATTTCCGGTTAACCAATTTCCTTTATAGTAATGCATTTAAGATATCTTATTAATTAAATATAGATGGTAAAAATCGTACATTGTTCATACAATTGGTATTTTAGAGGAATGTATGATGTTGCTCCCTTCCCAATATTTCCACAAGTAAATTTTCCTAGACAAACTTTGTGAAAATTGTGTTTAACATCAATTTTATTTTGTTCCATTATTATTACAAAATGGCGGACTTATATTGCATCTTGCATTTCTGCTTAATTCTCTTTTGGCTTCTTCTACAACAATGGAATGAAAATTCTGAATCTTCTCTTTATAGCTCACATTATTTATATAAAACAATTGTGTATACTAAATTTGCTCTTTGCTCTGTTCAAGTGTATGTTCTCTCGCTATTATTACAAAACATACTGATGATGGGTGAACGCCCGAAACCGGTCGGTGATAACAAAAAGAAGCAAGCTATCACGGAAAATATTTCTGATGCTTACCAGCTCTGCGAACCAGCCACAACATAAAAGTACTTGTTGTCCGTTGATTTATTATATTATGAAGAAATTTGTTGAGAATCGGACAAGAAGAAGATACTGTAACGTTTTTCCCTCTAAAGTAGGGTCCTATTGCAACTATTTCTAAGTGGGTTCGTTTAGATAAAATACTCTAAACTTCAATAAGAAAAACACCAATTTATTGTTTTACACAATAAATTACAAATACAACACTTAATAATCATTAATTCACAGTTTAAACCACAAAAGTTCACTTTGTTCACTTTTTATACACTTTTCACAAGCGTACACTTCGTTTGTAACAAGAATCTATGTAAACTCTTTGTTGTCCCACTATTTATACCGGTGGAGAAGGGTCTAAAAGATTACAGATTGTTCTAGAAAGGGCTAGAGCGCGCCGCCAGCGCTTCCTACGGCAACTAGGAGAACTTGAGGTACCTGCTTTCTCTCCTAGATAGCACTACTGGCTGCGTTACAATACATTCAATTATGCCAACATTTCAACTAGTTTCCTATCTTTATCAAGGCTTTAATATTTAGATAGTCTTGAAGATGTGGAAAATAAATCTATAATTTTATTCGTCATAGCATGCATATTATTGTTGTTCCTGACCGGTATCGGATTTTCATCCATCGTCAGAGTAAGGGTTACATTAATATGCATGTTACGGCCGGAATAATTATAGATAATAAAAAATATTTTAGAAATAAATGGATATTACTTGGTGTAAGAAAATTTTTTTAACTGAATATTATGAATTCCTTTGGAAAAATTTTGTGATTATTGTGTTTAAAATCAATTTTATTTTGTTCCATTGGTGTAAATGACCCAAAAATAAAATGGCGGACTTACATTAATGTTGAATTTCCCCTTAATTCTTTTTCGCCTTCTTCTTCAATAATGGAATGAAAATTCAGAGTTTTCCTTTTTTTAAGAGTGAATAATATGTAATACCTATGGAGGGAAAATTAGTAAAAAATTCTAAACTTTTTATTCCAAGAAATAATTAGCTTTAAATAATTAACCAATCACAGATGTGAAGGTGTAAATGTGGGCGTGGTCATCATGATAATTATAAATTTCAGATTAGCCTAACATACACCCACATTTGACACCTTCACTTCTACATCGTGATTGGTTAATTATTTATAGCTAATTATTTCATTTTAGAATTTTAGAATTTTCAGTTTAGAATTTTTTTTTAGTAATTTGCCCTGGTTGGTAGTTCATAAATTACCAACCAGGGCAATAAGTGTTTTTTTTTAAAAATGCAAATAATCAAGTTAATTATAACATAATATTTACTGCTTTCCGTAGAAAATTCATAAAATTAATAGAATGTTTAATAATAACTATAATACTGTATAAAAAAAAAGTATAATACTGTAATGCCAAAACGTATAATACTGTAATGCCACAATTAAGGTAAAGATTGCTAATGTATTGGAATCAGATGTCTTGAAGAGGGATTTGATGTGATGAGTAGGTGGATGTTAGTTAGAGATTTTTAGAGAGTTGTTACTCGAAATACGAACTATTGAATTTACGAAAATAGACTATATTTTAACAATAAAGTGTAATTTTATATTTTAAAGTGTTTGAAATAGATAAACTACAATTAATTTAAAATGATTTAAATAGTAACTAAGATGCACAACTGTAAATGTTTACTGAAATGATAATAAATATATGTTTAAAACCTTGAATAGGGACGCGCTCGCGAAACTGCTTGAACTGACGTGTAACTGATGAAGGTTGATAACTTATGTAGAACTGCTATAGAACTGATGATATACTGATGTAGAATTGATGAAGACTGATCCCCTCTTCCAGTAGGGCGATGTTTATATTGGTATTACTCACACATTGACAGGCGTGTAAGTACGAGCCACACTAAAACATCTCTTGCAGTATGTTGACCCTAGGTCTTGAATAGGTCGGTGACCAGGGTGAGTTAGATCAGTGACCAGTGTGGCGACAGATGGTGGCCATTCGGTGATTATCAAAGACTGTTTGTAGCCAGGTGGTCTTTTGAGTGTTCGTTGACCCTTGTATGAAGGGAATACCGGCCAGGTGGCTTCTGCACACTGGCCGTATAATGACCCCTGTTTGAAAGGGTTTTATCGGCTTTTCTTTAGCGGTGTTCCTTTGACCGTGCACTGACCCTCGTTTGAAAGGGTTTTTGTTTGCCGTGGCTCTTGACCTGAAGATAGCGACTGGCTGGAACCACTATTATAATTTATTTAAAAATTATATCTTTTTCTTCTTGTTATCACATTACACTAACCGACTTACAAATCAATTTAATATTACTAAAAGTGTTTTGCAAGGGGATACGATTTCATCTATTTTATTCTCTTTTTTTATTAATAATGTGGATGTATATTAGTATACTAATTTTATTGATAGTAAAAATGGGGCAGCATCTCTTCTATATGCGGATGATGCTGTCCTTCTCTCTAATTCTGTAGTAGTTGCCCAGAAAAAACTGAACTTATTAAGACAATACTGCAATGTCCAACAAGTTGATATAATCAAAAGGTATTCTCAAGAAAACTCAGGGAAATACTAAAAAAAAACAGTTCTCTTTTACGTAACGTACCTCTAGAAGAAGTTAATTCAGCAAATTATTTGGATGTAACTTTCTCTAACTCGGGTGTCTTCTATTTAGCCAGCCAGGAAAACATAAAAAAGACCGCTGTAGCTTCTGGCATTGAAAAAAGTGTTTTATATAAATCGCGCTCCAATTCATGGTGTACTAAAAGTAAACTATTCGATAGCTGAGTTAGCCCAGTTTTATTATACGCTTCAGAAATATGGGCCCTTCGGATTTTCGACCGAGATAGATGATATGTCGACCAAGTAGAAGTAGTGCAATCAATATTTTTAAAATCCTTATTTTACTGGTTGCTACGAACCCGCAAATTATATTATTAGATTGGAAAATTAAAAGAATCCAGTTAAAATTAAATCTGCTCTGAACTGGTGGTGTAATCTGTTAAACAAATGTAACAATAGATTTACAAAAATTTGTTTCAAAAAGTTATTGCTGCTCGACAAGTGTCAGAATAATGAAATTAAATATAATTGGGCCTCACAATTACGAAGTATACTAAATTGTATTGGTTATGACTGGATATGGTTACAGCAGGACATAACTTCGCTAAACAAATTTAAATCCAAAATTTGAAATGAATATGTAATGTGTCTATGAACATAAACTGGATAGAGTCGCTGCATCTTCATATAATCCTAGATATAAAAACTTCATTACTAATAGACAGTACAATTTTTATGTATCATCCAAACTCTCTTTTCACTTTATTCGTGTAATTAGCCAACTGAGATGTCAGCTCAGAGAGTGCAATCATTTATTATACGGGCAACAGTTATACCATACAGCTTGATGAATATTGTAAATCCTGCCCCAAATTTAAAGATAGCTTGCATGATGATGATAGTTAAACCCAGCTATCGATAGTTCATTTTTAGTACACTATGAATTTGGAGCACGATTTATATAAAATACTTTTTACAATGCCAGAAGCTACAGTGGCCTTTTTTATCTTTTCCTGGTGGGCTATCTTCTTTGTATGCCTTGTTTATGAAAAACTTTAGAACAAAATTTTTATTGGACCTTGATACCAAAAGTATGGATCATTGTTTATGTTTTAAAAATGCAAACCAACTAGCAAACGTACATTTTTTTCTTTATAAAAGTACTGAAAACTAGATCTTTGATATTATCCCAAGTTTATTACTTAATATATAATTAAGCAATGTAAACAACTGTTATGAGCATCATAAATGAAGTGACTGCATTACTTTTGTAGTTCTTCTCACCTTCCAACTATGGAAGTACCAAGTGACTAATTTTATTTGTGTAAATAATTTAACTCTTTTCTCATTTTATTTCTTTCATTTAGGAGTTTCCAATAATCTACCAAACTCTATCTGTACGTAATAAAATGTATTCAACAGATAAAATAAATAAATAAATATTTACTGTTTTCTATAATTAATGTGAGCTATAAAGAAATAATTTAGAATTTGCATTGCATGGTTGAATAAGAAAGCAAAAGAGAATTAGGCAGAAAGGCAAGATGTAAAGTAAATCCGCCATTTTGTATTTGACCGTTTATACTAATGAGACAATATAAAATTGATGTTAAATACCCACAAAATTTTCTTCACGGAATGCACATAATATGCAGTTGAAAAATGTTTCTTAGGCCTAGAATTTTTAGCTATTCATTGTATTGTCCTTAATTTTATGATGCAGCACAGTCCAAAAAGTATTGAGGGAGTACTATAAAGATGGATATCTACGCATGAGCTGATTCAATCAAAATCTAATTTCTTGCAATAAAATAAAAAAAAGGAATCCAACTAATTATTTAGTGCAATTAAACAAATAATTATAATAAGAGCGTTATATACTAGGGACTATGTAACTATGTAATTTGGTGCAGGAGAAAGTCTATGTGTGTGTGAGTGTTTCACATCAGATTTTTTTACCATCTCTTACAGCTGTATTGTTATTCATTATTAGATTAATGTCTGTTATATTGGTTGAATAAGGTTATTCGGCATTCTCTTATACAGCCATTCCATCAGTACATCTTCTATAAAGGATGTTGCATTATTCATGGTCTCGCACTGAGGTTACACCCTCATGTTTTAAACATTAAAATGTTCAGTTAGGTAAGTTTCTTTAACTGTATGGTTCAAGTTTAAAGGAAATCACTTAACCGGAAGTACTTCTTTTTATTTTTATTTTTTCAGGTTTTTTTCCCGCGATGTTTTCAACAAAAGGAAACAATGATATTTTTTTTTTTTAATCTTAGTATACTATATTAACTTTATAAATTATAGGTTTATCGCTCTTATTTGGAACATTTTCCGGGAAATCTTCCCAGCTGGAAGAGCTGCGTCGTTAGATAGATCTCTGGAATTTCAGTTTATTATACTATTCCACATTTCTTCTTTAAATCGAATCCAAAGAAGTGGTGAACAAGCCCGCAAAGCAGTGAGTATGCTTCATCCAGATTTGTAGAATAGAATTTTATCCAAAGGGAATAGAAAAAAAATTGTTTATTCTGTCATTGAGAACTCGCTGAAACATGGACTATTTCTCAAGAGTCTGCGCGAAGATGCAGAACTGGAGGAGAGGTTTGCGAAAGATCAGAATGAAATGAAGAACATAGATGTAAGAAAGGAGTTGGACATCAAGGAAACATGGAAGTTATGATTAAAAGAAAGGAATTAGCAAAGTATGTATATCTTAGAAAGATGATCTTTTAGGTTTCCATGAACATTTTCATGAACAACACTTGAGTTTCCGGTTCGCATCAGTGTTTTGCTAGAAACTGACGTTTTTGCCATATTCAATGCGATATATATGAGCTCATTGCAAATGGGCGAAACGTCGGTTTCTAGCAAATCACTGACGCGGTCTCAACCCGGAAACTCAAGAACGCCGGAAGGAAGATGGCCTGATAAAGTGAGAAAGTGGATCCGCCCAAGAAAAAGGAAGACGGGTAGACCGAAAGAAGATGGGTGGAGAAAAATGAGGAGGTGTTGGCTAAAAAAATGGCAACTCATCGTAGGGAAACGCCAGTAATAGAAAGTAAGTAAATAAATCGAATCCTAGTAACGAAGGCAGAACCTATGATTCGATTTTACTGTTCTCTATGTACAGGGTGACAATTTTTTACATGCACCAACCAATTTTTTTTGGAAAGTACGCCAGTTATAAAAAATAATCCATATGGTTCCTATTTAATTTTTTTCAAAGATTCCAAATATCTGATCAATTATTTTTTTAAGCTGCAGAAATAAGAGATTTCGTCATTATTTTTCTTATTTTAAATTGGATCACATATATTTTTCTTCGAATTCTAAGAAAATTTGTTTTTATGAAATACATTATTAAACGAGAACAATCTGTTGAATCTTCGCTGAGATAAATCACGTTAAGATGAATCTTAAAAACAGCATAGTAGAAATGAATGTATGTACTTAGGAGAAATGATTATTCAGTAAAATTATTGATGATTCCTGTTTGCAGATAAAAAATATAAAAAAACAATTGAATTTTAAAGGTTTCTATATTGTGTTATTTCATTATGATGCTATATTTAGTTTATCAATAAGGAAAATATTTACTTAGTCAAAATATATAAATAAATAAATATATAATAGTAAATTGCAGGATTACGGTGCACTTAGTTGATGAATAGACTTGGAATGGTAGCGCGATTATGGATGCCCGAATGGACCAAGCGGTAAAAATACTTTGCTATATTATTATCCAGATTAACAAATCATACACAAATCCAAAGTAAAAACCGGAAAACGAACCCAGAATTCGAAAACAAAAATGTAATTTCCATTACCACTTGCTGATTCCACGAATACGGTATTGCAAACGACAGTGAGTTTTAACAGAATCTCAAGTTTGAGCTGCTGTGATTTTTCATACAAAGACGGCTCCAGGACGGAAGGTAGCGTGGAAACCTGGGTGTATGGAGTCAATCCGGGATATAAGCTTGGGTAAGCTAGCCACAGTCTTCCAAGCACAGAGCTAGGTCGCAATAAATTATCTGTCGCTACTCAGATAACAAGACGAGCGATAACAATTCCAGAGTCGTTATCTTCCCAGACAGCCAGGCACTCCTCTACGAGCCATTAGTTTTTACCAAGTCAAGTCAAGACTGGTGTGGTTATTCTTTTACGCAAATTAGTAGCAAAAAATAAGGTTTATCCTAGTCTGGGTATCCGAGACTGGATATACGAGCAACGAAGCGGCAAATCATCTTGCCCGGAAGGGGCTCCATTGGTAATTTTCATTGGTCAACAAAGGTGATAAACTTAATTTTTATTTGCCTATCTTACACTCAGATGCTATTATGGTTTAATTTGTGCATCCCCCTTGCAATAACTCCGCGTCTTCCTAGGGGGAAGGCCCCACAGTTTGGAAAACAATGCCATAGAATGACCAAGTGCTACTACTTTAATTACTGGACTCTGCTATACTTACGAAGAATAGCTCGTTTATTCCTATAACACAGATGTTTCACTTGTTCTGTATCAGTTTATTATTGACCATTAATACAAAAAATTGTTTTCATCATCAAAATAGTAAAAAAAAAGTTATCTATAAGGAAATACGAGTATATATATTCAAAAGATTACATAAGAAAACTTTGAAGCCTTTATCCATTGTATGACTAACTCCAGCTAAACAAAAGTTACAACCAATCTATTATTCCACATTCTAGTAGTGATGATCAATATTTTATATTGGGAAATCTATATAAAAACTAGTTGATACGTTAACATTACCTATTCACTATATTTAGGTAATAGTTTATTATAGAGATGACCTTGATTAAAAAACTGTTTAAGTCGTATTCAACACCCTAGTAGAGTATAAAAATCATTAGGCCTTCCAGCCGAGAGGTAGTTTCTAACAGTCAGTCCTAAGAACATTATTCCATTTTCTAAATAATGGTTTCACTAAAATTTATTGTAAGTATTAAGAATTTATACTTAAAATAAAAACCATAAAGAATTTCATGTTTTGTAATGTGCTTCTTTTTTTTATTTTCCATATATAACAGCACTTGTTGTGCCTGGCAGTATCCTGTGTGCTGGCTATGGAAACAGCAAGGGTGAAGAAAGATATACTACTGGGTACTTATCCATATGATTACCCGTCTGCAGTTTACTCAGGAGCTTATATACCCAATACTTATTCATATTCTGTACCTACTACTTATTCAGCTTACCGTTATCCAACAGACTTCTACAGATCAATAATCTATTGAAGCTTTTACTACAATTTTGCCAAATTCATATTTGTATGCATTTTGATAAAAAAAAAAATGTGGCTTTTCTATTAAATATATAAATAAAATATTTCAATAAAATCTTTATCTTTTGATGATTACAAAAAAAACATTTCCTCTTAGCTTTTAACTGTATCAATAGTGGAAGTACGACAAAGTACAGTATATAACTCTGGGAGCGGGTGTTGGTGTAGTGGTTATGAGCATGGACTTGTAAGTGGGAGGACTCCAGTTCGAGTCCCACATATAACTACTAAATTTTATATTGGTATGAAAAATGTTAACAATAAAGTAGGTGATTCCGCCCCCGTCCACGACACCTAATTTTGATAGTTGACGTTAAGCCCGCCTGAAAAAATATAACTCTGGATATCTGTCTGTTTGTGCAACAATTTCACTGAAACTATTCAAGAAATAAGAAGTTCTAATATATTGATTGCGTTATCTGGAGGAGCGTATTTACGGGCTTACAACATATTTTTTAATTTCAGTAACAGGTTTATGTAAACAGGAAGTATGCCAAATTTTGGAAATAGAGTTTTTACAGGAAATATATGTTTTGGAAGTCCTCTGAGTACGAAAAAAATAATTTTTTTTTACCGAATGGTCTGACATTCGAGCAGGAAGCTCAAACTTGGTAACCGTTTATTTACTACCACCACATCTTACACGAAAGTTTCGGACAAAATCCTTCAACCGGAAGTGCCGGAAGAAAATGGCTATAGTGATTTTATTTAAACTTCGTATACCATCTACATATACCCATAACTAGGTACCTATCACTTTTATTTGAAACATTTTTGGGGGACCAGTACGTTTAGCTTTTCCTTTAAAGTACCAACTTCAAGTACAATATATGGGTCCTATCTAAAAACCTATATAATATGAAAATTTATTAATCGGAAGTTCGACTTTATAAGAAGGTTTCTTAGTTTTTTTTTAAAAGAATTTAAAAAAAAAAAAGACTGTAATGATTTCCTTTAAACTTAGTTTTGTTTAACTTAGCTGTTATCAGTTTTTTAATTGGAACATTCCCCCCCCCCAAATTAGTTTTTGGTAAGCTTGCGACATTAAATTTCAAATGTTGTTTGTTCGATTTCATTGGCGGTCTCTTTTGGACTATAATGTTATCATTTTTACTACTTCCTGTGTTTGTATTTGTCCCCCCCCCTTCCACCGTCTCTATATTTATGTTACAACAAATGCGTTAAATGTTGAAGTTTAAAGAAAATTTATCATTTTCTATAATTTAATTGTATCAACAACAGCAGTAAGAGTGAGTGTTTCACATTAGATTTTTTCATACTCAGATGATTTCAAAACAAATATTTTTTCGGCCTAGAACTTTAAAGACTTTTCGTCGAACACTAAATTTCGAAAATTTGAGTCGATCGCAATAATTCCTCTTATCCAAAAAAAAAAAAAAGTAAAAATTTCAGATCGCTAATTCTGCCAGGACTATTGAAATAACCATAAATCAAGAAAACGACAAGATATGACCGATCTTGAAAAATCTTGAAATAAAAATTGTATAAAAATTAAAAATAATATTCAGTAAAGTCGTACTATCCGGTTGATAGATTTTCGTCCCAAAAATCTTCATGTCAGAAGCGATGGTTGTGCGTATTATGTGTAGCAGTCAAAAATATTTATCCAAGTAAGTATTTTCAAAGCTAGGAAGCAGTTAATGGTGGTATTTCTGCAGATCCCCAATAAAAAGGCTTTACAGTGAAAAATGTCTTAGGACAAAAATTGGCTCTAACAGGCTGCTGTGCTCTGCAATTGTGGTCTACATGACATACCTTTTGAAAAAGTAAATGTAACGATATGGGGTGCAAATACATCGCATCTTTCTTTAGGACCCATAAATAGAGCTACTGAAATTAGTAAAAAGGCGTATGATTTTTGCTAGTAATAATCTTATTAACCCAAGCCAAGTCATTTCGAAGTAAAACCAATAATTTGACATTCCTGTGTGGTTGGTTCCGTAGAGCTGGAAAGTATCAGAGACATTTTCCGTGGTAGCTTGCTTCATTTTGTGGTCATCGACCGGTTTCGGGCATTCGCCTACCTTCAAGATGCGTTTGTCAGACAGAGTGATAACTCAGACTTGCACAGAGCAAATTCAGTTTATACACTCTGTGTTTGAAACTGTATTTGTATAGGAGTGTATAAACTGAATTTGCTCTGTGCAAGTCTGTGTTATCACAAACTCTGACAAACGCATCCTGATGATGGGCGAACGCCCGAAACTGGTCAAAATGAAGCAGGCTACCACGGAAAATTTCTATGATAATTTGACAATGGTTATCTCATTCTATAGATTCACAAAGAATATTAACTGGTAAACTCCAGTATTTATTATGAATAGGAATTGGGCAGATTTGTTTCGTTTTACAGCCTGAAATGTATCCAAAAAAAAGTACTTAATCTATTTGACGAATTGCTAACAAAATCTCCAAAATAAGAACACTATAATTTTAGATATTCTATTTTAGTACTAATATGGTGCGGTTTAATTTACATCTACATTGAAAGCAATTATCTATCGACAAAATTTCCATCTATCCTGGACTTCCCATAGACATTTCCAGCCTCTCTAATATGTTAATGTTTAAACCACATACAGTATCCAAACATCATTTGAATTGCTGACCATCATTTGAATTACACCACAGGACAGGTACTTTAAAGTTCCAGGTATTCCAAAAGGTCACCAATATATTGTAACTGTTTGATAATATGTAAATATTTAATAATAAAATAATGTCAAATATATATGAATATTGTGTTAATGAAAGAATGATTTTGGAATACAAACTGAAGAAGGCATTAATTAAAATTGAAAACTTATTAGTGTTAAACAATAAAATTACTAAATAATTTATAAATGACTTGCTTAATGAACTTTTATGCCAATTAAGTTACGTCAGTAGTTGAAGTTTCGTATCTAATTTACTGATACCATACTGTTGTAACTTAACGGACATTCTTTCACTGCAATTTTCAAAATGTGATTGATAAAATTTTCTTTAAACTTCAAATAGTTGCGACACATTTATTTGTCATTAGTATTGCAAGGCAGCCATTAGTACCATCTAGGGAAAGAAGCAGGCACCTCAAGTTCTCCTCGTGGCCACTGGGAAGCGCTAGCGGGGCGCCTCTAGATTCTTCTACTGCAGTACCCCACGGTCTACCTCGACCTAGATATCCGAGAAACTTCCAGAACCTTTTCAATGGTATAAAGAGGAGAAGAACAGCTCAAGAGAGAGAGTCTGGTTACAAATGGAGTGTGCACTGGTTAATAGTGAAGAAGAAGAGAACTGAGAGTGTTTTATTTGTAATTAATGAACTTTTATGATATAATAAATTGGTATTGTTAGCAGTTTAGTGTGTTTCATCTAAACCAAACCCATTTAGCAACCAGTTACAGTAGCTAGTTTGAAAAACGTTACAGTATTATTACAGTCAATGGAAGAACATCAATATTAGCGTAATGACCCAGTATAATAGGAAAGCATAATGCCAAAACTCTCTTGGATTCCTATTAAAAATCACTTTTCCCAATTTTGTTACTTCCTAAGTGAATTCTTTCTTTAAACCAAGATTTAACATACGAAACTTTGTCAAAATCTTCTACAGATTTTTTCCAATTAAATTCAGTAAAAAAAGTAATTTATTGAACATTGATCAATGTTTTTTATGAATAAATTTTATTGATGAATCGGTCAAGAAAAAAAAACATTCAATTGGGCCAACGTTTCGACAGAGTGTCCTATCTTTATCAAGGTTTTAATCTAAAATATAATGCAATGAGAACAACATTCTCTAAATGTGAATTTAATTCTCTGAAATACAACTTCAGTAAAATAATCCGGCACCTATATAATATTAAAATAATATAGATTAGAATCATAGATAGAATTCGAAGTAAAATCTGCTACCCGGAAATGCGACCTTACGAATAAGCTGTTCCAGTTTTTTTTTTGGAATTTTCTCAAAAATGGCGACTACGATTTTCTTTAATGATATAATTCCAAATATTTTTCCGAAAAAGCTGATTTTTTTTTTTTTTTTTTACAGAGTTGTGAGGACTTATTAATTAGGTTAAAATGTATACGTATTTCCGGTGAAAATTCAACTTCCTATACAAAAGACACGATTACAATTCCTTTGTTTACAACAAGAAGGGAAAACTTGTGCCTGTCACCAGTAATTAAATTTATAGCGTCTATGGTTGCTACTAAATACAAAGTAACATTCTTAAGTAACATATTAATGCAATAAATAGCAATATAATTAGTTTAATTAACAATAAAGACGGATAATAGGCAGAAGGTAAAGGCAAATACAGTTGAGTAGATTAATTAATAATTAGAAGGAAAGATATATATATACGCATTTTGTGAACTAATACATAGAGGGCGCTGTATCATTATCTTAACAACAATGTTGATTTTAGGGGGTAACAACGATCTACCTCTGTTGTAGCTAGAGAGGTGTAGTTTTAGTGTTGTACGTCTTCTAGATAATACGTACAAACATGAATTACAGCTTGTTCAGTCTCTATAATTTATGTTGTTGTATAATTAGAGACTTTACAAGCCACACTAATTGTTGCTATTCATTATCACATAATTAACAACTCCTTATATCCCATTAGTGGAAAAAAAGAAAAGGTTGACACTTAATTTCCAAAAGTTAAGATCGCTATTAATACTGTTGTAATCTATACGTTGTGATAACGCAAAGATCCATCCAAGAGTTTTATTATTTTTATTTTCTGTAATAAGAAGTATTACGATCGAAACAACTTTTTGAAACGCGTTTTCACCGAAAATAAAGTAATTGGAGCGCCCTATATAAGAAAAAAAAATAACCTTAGAAGTGGCTATAGGGCAAAATATTTTGACCTTCCAAAAGAGTGCGCTTAGAAGCGGGGTACAATCAAAGTAAACATTGACATGAGCTAAGGTTGGGAACGTTGCTTGTTTACTTACTATTTTAGCGCGTGGTAATTGTTTATTTCCACTTGGTTTAATTTATTTTGTATTAAACGTATTTTTAAAGAAAGAAATGTCTTTTATAAATATGACATCTTCCCAACACTGTATAGTATTTTAAACATTTATCTACTCGAAAACTTTCGTATTCTTTCGACCAATGTCGGCTGAAGTTCCTTCAGTTGCCGAGGTGCTAGAAATTTTAGTCGATCTATAATTTATTTAACCCTAACGATTTGAAATCGTAAAACTTATATTATACAAGATCAATCAACCAGGATATCTAGTTTACTTGAAAGGCTTCATAAGAAAATTGGAAGAGGAAATTTTGCAAAAAGTTTTTCTAATTGAAATATTCGAGTCTAATGAGTCTATATATGTTACCGGCAAAGAACGAAACTCAGATATTGTATAGAATGCATAAGCATTTCATACGAGTACATTACCTGGCTAAGTTAGACAAAGTAAGAAATATTCCTTTTATTTCATACTTGGGCTACTAGGTATTCTATGCATTGCCTAGGCATTCTATATGTAGAATATGTACGTCGTCTTAGGCAAAGTATGGAAACACTTAAAAACAATATGCCGAATTATTTATGGCTATATATAATTAAGGCCTAGTTATTGCTGCTAAATTTTACTATTTGTGGCCTTTTGCAATGATATTATTAGTAATCAGATATCACATTATATTTTCTTTCAAGATCTACAAATTATTTTATTTAAGTAATATTAATTAATGCAACTACTTGGTGCTCATTAAGGGCAAATGTTTTGACATTTTTCTCGCGGTCAATTCGGCTTCCTGGACGCTTTTCACAAGTAGCTGGTAACGTTCATTTGTTAAACATAAACTGTACTTTGCTGCAGTACTTTCTTTTCCGCAGTTCCTCCACAAAACGGCATTGAAACACATTGTTTCACACCGGACAACCAGTACACAATACACATAACCTCTTAACTTTGCCGGCAAAGTACGAAATGGGGTAATTCTACACATTGCCTAACGTTTTCAGGTAATTTATGAAAAATGCTGAGGCATTGTATACAATGCCTGATGTCTTACTTTGTTGGTAACATATATATAGGAAATGTGAAAATAGAGTCTCCTGAGACTTGTTTATTGTTGCTTTTTGATAGTTAGAAACTTTCAAAGCGACTTTTCGTATGGCGTGAAAATTCAGAAGTTCAGAATTGGTGCCATATATTGTCTCTGTTATGGACATTCAAGTATACAGAGTATTTGAGGTCAGACAAGATTCAGTAAATAATACAGATGTGCAAAATGCAGTTCAATGTACAATGAATAAAACAGGGTATAATTAACTGCTATGACATTTACGTTGCAAATGTCCAAAATACAGGTTTGATCACCTCCATCTCTAGTTCTGCTTCCTGTGTTGTTTTGTTGTTGTTTTTTTATTATTTTATTTTACATTTTTCCCGCGAAATGATTATTTTGTTCTCTAACTATTTTTGGCCTACTAAAGTGCAAACTTTTCTAAAACTTTATATTAAAAAAACTGTCCCCCAGAGATAAGAGAAAACATAATGAGAACAAAATTCAGAGAGGCAGATAAAATAAAGCTCCGAAGTTTAAAATGATGATTACTACATTAAAATATGATTTATTACTTAAAAAAAAAAAAAAAGACACGATACATTCCAGTTCAAATGACTTTATTTGAAAAACGTTCTAAATGGTTTGTTCATCATTTAGTTTCTGCAAGTATAATAAATAAATATAACATGCTCTCTACAATTATTAAAAAAAAACATTCTATCTGGTATGAAATACTCATACGATTTTCTTTTGCGATTTTTACTTTCTCTTATTCCTAATAAGAGGAAGTATTGTAATCGTGATAAATTTTCGTTATCGAGTTTTTACCGGAAATACCCGTTCTGAGATTCTCTGAGTGAAAAAGAAATGGTTTTTAGAAAATGATCTGTGTGTGTGCGTCTGTTTGTGGGTAGCTCAAAAATGACAGGGGGTCTGACGTAAGTTATCTGTCAAAATTCCACAACCGGAAGTACCAGTTTGTGGCTGTTTTTTTTTTTTTATTCATTCACTTTTTTGCAATTTTCTCGAAAATGGCTCCAACAATATTTTTGTTTTCAACTTGGTATATCAAGTACAATAGTAAGAGCTACAATTTATATTTGAACCATTTTCTTTGGGAAAATTTATTTAAGACAGCTTTTCTAGAAGGTGTACTTCTAAAGTGTTATTTCAGTTTATCATACAATTCTATCATCAAAATAATATTAATTAAAATTAAATATGTTGAGAAAAATTCTGAGTTTAAAGACAATCGGTTTATCGAAAATGTGTTTCTAATGAAAAGTTTTTTTTGCTTTTTCTGCATTTTTCACTAAAAAAATTCCCGCCAGATTTCTTTAAATTTGTTATACTAACTGTGAATAATACTGAGACTTGATACACTTTGTTTGAAACTTTTCTTCGAGAAAGTTTATTTAAAGAAGTTTGGGAAAAGGGAGAGTGTATGGTTTTCTCAAAAAAGTCTTTGGTTTTTTAGTTTTGGGGGGGAGGGGGATTTTCTCGAAAACTGTCACCATGATTTTCGTTAAACTTGGAATGTTTGTTGCATAAATAGAAACATACTATCAGTTTTATTTTTGGGTCTATCAGTTAGTTTAAATTTAAATTTACATAAGCTTTGTTAGTTTTGACGCTGGTGTATACAAGCAAAATTTCTCCACCATCATGTTTAAGGTCGGCCTAACTTTAACATTGTAACGTTGTGTAGTGGAATCAATTGTCGTGATTCCTGAGGTATGAAGTTAGATGTCTTGAAGAGGGATTTATTAGGCGGAAGTTAGTTTAGAGAGTTATTGCTTGAATTACGAACACTGAATTTATAAAAATAGAATACATTTTAACAATAATTTGAATCAGCCTAATGGTAACTACAATTAATATGATTTGATAAAAGTAAATAAATAATTTTAAGAGTTAAATAACAAATAATTTAAAATGATTATAATAAATAAACTAACTTGCACAACTATGAAAATAATTATAAGTAAAACCTTGTATAGGGACGCGCTCGGAACTCAAGTATAACTGCTGCTGTAAAATGATACTGATATAATGATGTGGCTACTCGTATAATGATGAATGATATAATGATCCCCTCTTCCAGTGGGGCGAAGTTTATATTAGTCTTACTTGTGAGTAAGATGTCTTACTTGTGTGTGCACTGTCAAGTTTGTAAGTAAGTTCTCACACCAAGACATCTCTAGTAGCGTGCGACCTTGTGCGACCTTGGTTAGGTCGGCGACCAGTGATTCAGGTCAGTGGCCAGATTTGGTCGCCCATCGGCGACTTTCAAAGACCAGGTGGCTTCTGTTCAATAGACAGGGCTTTATCGGTGCTTGTCTTTGATACCTTTGTATTGAAAAGGCAGCGGCCGGCTGTGGGGCCACTAATTATAAATTATTCTTTCCTTTTGTTATATTTTGTGAAGGCTTGACATTGCTATGTCATTACAGTTGTAATTTCAAAGAAAATTTCTTTATTAACTTGGTATTAATTAGAGTATAAAAGAAAATCCTGTGAATGATACACCAGATTTTGTTTTTATTTTTTACAATAGTGAAAGAAATTAAAATTACGTAATTATAATGTTTTTTTTTGTTTATTTAGAAATTTACAATCTGTATTACATATATACAATGAGTAAATAGGATGTTGAATAATGAAACTGTAGGCTGTGAAAAGGCAGGAGGAGAGAAACTACCCAGCGGTAGCACTCTCTACGGGATACCATTAGCACTGATCAGTCCCGAAGGAAATCTCGAGGCCACTGGCGATTCAAACGGCAAGGTGGATTGTCAGGGATGGTAGTGGAGGCTAGAGATTGTACAAGTGGATTAGAGCAAAAGGCGAGAGTAGTATGCAGTTTATGATATTTTGTCTTGGCAAAGTTGTTGTACGAAAGGGATGTTGAGGTCATTATGGAGCGTAAGGTTTGAGACGTAGAAAGGAGCATCAACTATCTGTCGAAGTAGCTTAGATTGGAATGTCTGACTGGTACGTAAGTTTGTAGGTTTAGCTGAACCCCGCAATTCAAGTCCGTAAGTCCAAATACGAGGCATGTCCAGAAAGTAAGTGTACTGAGGCTCTCATGGCCGGAAGGATTTTGTTTTCGACATGTTGGCTACACTTTCGTGTTCCTCCCCTCCGCAACGAGACCGGTTCGAGGTCAGTACGTTGAGAACTGTCGACGCGAATATACGTTTCGTGAAAAATGTCAATCCAATCTCCCGCCAAGTGTGATATATTCAAGGTCGGGCAAGAGTCTTTGAGTCGCTACAAACTCCATGGAGATGAATTTCTCCGCTCCATCATTACTGGAGATGAAACTTGGGTTGCATACTACACATCTGAAACCAAAAGGCCGTCTCAACAGTGGCGTCACACCTCTTCACCCTCCGCCAAAATGTTCAAAACCACAATTTCAGCCAAGAAAATCATGGCATCCATGTTTTTTGGGACTGTCAAGGCATAATTTTAATTGAATATATTCCTCAAGGGGAGACCATCAACTCTGCAAGATACTGTGAAACCCTAAAAAAATTGCGGAGGGCGATTCAGAACAAAAGGAGAGGCATGCTGACAAAGGGAGTCTGCCTGCTGCACGACAATGCCAGACCACACACGGCCAACGCCACGAAGGAACTGCTTGCCTCGTTTAAATGGGATGTCCTGAACCAACCCGCGCATTTCCCTGACCTAGCACCTTCAGATTACTATCTCTTTACCTCCCTGAAGATGCACATGGGTGGAAAAAGGTTTTCAACCGACGAGGAGGTGAAGGGGGAGGTGGAGAAGTGGACGAAGGTGTTGGCGGGAAACTACTTCGAGGAAGGCATCAAAAAATTAATACCCCGGTTCACCACCTGCATTGAGAGGAATGGTGACTATGTCGAAAAATAGCTTACATATGTACTAATGTAACCAGGTAATTTTTTTGTTCAAATACAAATTTTTGTAACCTACAAAAATTCAGTACACTTACTTACTGGACATGCCTCGTAGGTTTGATTATAGAAATATATATCAGTCTTTTGAGTTCTTTAGGTAATTTGGATCGTCTTCCAATAAGTCTGTAAAGAAGTTTGGCCCTTTATAGTCAGTGCTTGTCTTTTAAGTCTTCCACGTGAGTCTTTTGTCAATGAAGAGCCCAAGGTAGCGCATCAGATCTGTTACAGGAAGAGGATTGTGATTGAAGAAGACTGGTGGACAGGAACCCCGCCGGAGAGTAAATGTGGCATGTTGGCATTTTGTGGGTTCATTTTAATTCGTCACTTTTTTGCCCATAATTCTATTGTATTTAAATGTGTCAGTAAATTGTGTGAAGCTGATGTGATGTCTGCACTTGTTGCGAGTATGGCTGTATTAATAAGTTTGTAACTATACAATTTTTGTAAATCAAAATCTTTTAAAATATATATCAACCACTTCCAAATATAATTAATAAAATTCAACCTAATATTTTAAAAAACAATTTGACATTTCTTAAAAATTATATACCTATTAATTATTTTAATAATAATCAATTAAAAAACCTAATATTAAATTCAGTTAATTCTTGGTTACTTAAAAATATTATGTTTTTTTATTTTTATTTTAGTTTGTTTGCTTATTATTTATTATTTATTTTTAAAAAAGATTATATATTTAATCCATATTAAATAAACAAAGGCAAATATTAGCAATTAAAAAAAAAAAATATAAGAAAACAAGTTCTATTATGTAATGCAGTTTTATCTGGGCTTAAACGTTTCTCATAATAATTATTCTACAGATACTAAATTTTGCTTGAAATATAAGCTATTCAGAACTATGGATTTTTTTTTTACTTTCTCTTACTCCTAGTAAGAGGAAGTATTGAATCATGTCAAATTTTCGACTTCGAGTTTTCACCGGAAATATCCGTTTTGAGGTCCCTGAGTCCAAAAAAGTAGTTTTTAGCAAATGGTCTGTGTGTGTGTGTGTGGGGTGTATGTAAGTGAACAGCATAGCTCAAAAACGAAAAATCGTAGAAAGTTCAAACTTGGTATTACGTTTAGGTATCACCATGGGATCTGACGGTGCGTTATCTGTCAAAATTCCTCATCCGGACGTACCGTTTGCGATTTTCTCAAAAATGGCTCCGACGATTTTCTTTAAACTTGGTGTATCAACTACACATAAAGAGCTACAACTTTTATTTGAAACATTTCTCCAGGAAAATTCATTTAAGGGCACTTCTGGGGGAGGGGTGGGGTTAGGTTTTCATCTTAACTGCTATTTCAGTTTATTAGACAATTCTGTCATCTAAATAATGTTAATTAGAATTAAATATGTTGTTGAAATTCCGAGTGAAAAAATCGGATAACCGGAAGTGCGTTTGTTTTTTAACACTTTACTAAATGATTTCCACTTTTTCGCGATTTTCTCAAAAATGGTTTCGGACGATTTTCTTGAAACTTCTTATATAAACTAACATGCAAAGATCTACATCTTTTATTTAAAAACGTTTTTCTCGGAAAATTTATTTAAGGGCACTTTTAGGGGATATAGCTTCCTCTAAAGTGCTATCATAGTTGATTATACAATTCTATCATCCAAACAAAATTAATTAGAAATAAATAAATGGCCAAAATTCCAAGTTTCAAGAAAATTATTAAGGCGGAAGTGCGCTTTTACTGAACAGTTTTTTCAGTTTCGGTACACAAACTATAACATTTTTGTCAATTATAATTTTGAGAAGAGGAGTAAGAGAAAGTTGTGTGAATGTTTCACACCAGATTTTTTTTTTATTCTAGAATTCAGAGCTTATCATAAGAATGTCGTATTTCCGAAATATTAAGTCATCATTGGGAATTTATGTAGATATTTGTGGCAGAACTCTACATTATATTGAAGTGATACTTTTGACATAGATAGTATATACTAAGTTTAGAGCTGTTTTCGAGAAAGCTGTATGAAAAACTGAAAAATAAAAATCATTGAATAAAGTCGCGTTCTACATAATGGATATTGCCCGAAACCTTCGTATCAAATGCTGTGATCTTATCTAAACGGAATACCAAGTCTGGGTTTTATTTACGATTTTTCGAATTTTTGAAATATTTTATTCACCGGACATGCACATACACACACTATTCGCTAAACACATTTTCCCGGACCTCAAAAAAAAAAAAAAATGTATTTCCGGTGAACATTTGGACACGATTCCAATACTTCCTCTTATCGTAATAGACGCTTCAGTTGTGAAACTTTGGGTTGATTTGATTTTAATTTTAATCGAAATATTCGTGTAAGATATGGTTGTCGGCTAAATGAAAAAAAAAAATTTGCTCCTGCGATTTTGCGTCACATGTAAAAAATAATCACAAGAGAAATAGAGAGATTATTTCAGATACATTTGTAATGGGATCCAAATCGTAAGAATCATTAG
This sequence comes from Triatoma infestans, assembly GCA_011037195.1. Lineage (NCBI taxonomy): Eukaryota > Metazoa > Arthropoda > Insecta > Hemiptera > Reduviidae > Triatoma > Triatoma infestans. Next base: position 49,415 of record JAAEAF010005211.1, read on the forward strand.
ATAGATTCATAGTATCGAAGAACTAAAGTACCTAGGTAAATAATGGTAAGAATACCGTGTCTAGGCTAAACTAGCCGTACAGAAGAGTTTTTAGAACCGTCATCAACACCCCTCAGTTGTAGTGGTAGAAACAAATGGAAAAATAGAAATAATTGGAAATATATTCTATATTTTAAATAATATAATTTTAAAGGAAATTTGTACGTTGGCTGGCAGAAGGGTCTAAACACCGTTACAAGAGAGGTCGGAAAACTCGGCCACTCTTTGTCTTTTTATACCTTCTACAAATCATATATAAAGGGCCTTTTCAAACCCGCCCGTGCTATACACTATACACAACATGCACACACATACTACACATCTATCCAACCACGTTAAACAGTCATCATTCTACTTATTTCTAATACTCAGCCAGTCTGTCTCTCTCTCTCATATCTATTTTCTCGCTACCTTATTCTCAAGCATCTTCACAGTGTAAAGTCCTTGTAGTTAGTGTGTTCTATTGATTATACAGTGTTCAGCATATCATCTAGTTTATTTCTATCTCATTCCTAAATTAATTCTCTCCTTCTTACAGCACTACACATTTTTTTTGCACACTCAGGAGGCCTTCAGGACTTTTATAATATCAATAAAATCAATTTAGTAAATTTTGACATGATGATAAAATTTCCTCTTTTAGCAGAGAGGGAGAGAGAGAGAGATAGAGAGAAAGTGAATAATTCTGTGGCTAATTATAAAATGGATATCCCGAAACCACATATTAATAATATATAAACATTAAAATAGAAACAGGAAACGGACATTTTTCACTCAACATTTAAACATAACAACAAACATCAAGATTAGAATACACAAAATATTGTCATTATAATTTACAATATAAACAAACCAGTATTTTTTTTTTTTATGGGAGGTGGTTAGCTGCTATCTGGTTTATTATTAACCACAATAATGCTCGAACTGTTTTTTTTATCAAGGACATCTTTGTTGACAGTATTACATTTTTTTATTTTTATTACTTTCGTTTTATTAATTTTATTTTTACTGTTTTAGAGTCTGGGGCCACATAAATATAATAACTTAAATCTGTTTGTGGAATTTCATATTAGTATATATGCAAATTTATTCAACATAAACATAAACAGAGAGAATTATTTATAACAAACGGAAATACATTAACAATTTTTCAAAATTTTTGACAGTTTGTAGTGGGGACATAAAGTGTAGGTGTAGAAGAACTTTGTTACTTGAATCTTTTCTTTGAAACATTCTTAAGAAAAAAATTGATTTTAAAGGGGGTTAATTTAAATTAAAAAATTTAAGCTTTGTTGGTTTTTGATATAGAGTGCCCCTACCTAAATCTGCTCAAGTATCTGCAATTAAAATCTCCACCACCATTTTTCTATGGCCAACTCAACTAAACATGAGATGAGAATAGAGATGTAGCAATTGTGTTAATTGTGAACTACGTCTGAGTGTTTCACATCAGATTTTTTTTTGTCCGGTATTTTATCCGTCGTAGCATGCGTATTGGTTTTGTTCCTGACCGGTTTCGGATATTCATCCATCGTCAGAGCAAATTCACCAAGTTCGTGTAGAGAGTTCACTTCAACTTAACGTTTCTGTTACACTCACACTTGTTGGTTGTATATATGTGGGAAGGTTATAAGGTTATGTTACTACATGTGTGTGTTTCATGACAAAATGAAATTATTATAAATTGTGATTAGGCATTAGAAAATAGTGTATAATAAATAGCATGTTTTGAAGAATAATTTATAACTAAATTTTAAGACGGTTGTTAAGTATGCTCAGTGTTTTATCAAGTCATTTTCATTGTGGGGGGAGGGGAGAGGAGGATAGGTTATTTCAGGAGTAAACTGTACTAATAAGTTTAAATAAATTTTAAGGAAAATGACTTGATAAAATACTGAGCATGCTTACAATCGTCTTAAAATTTAGTTATAAATTATTCTTCAAAACATGCTATTTATTATACACTATTTTCTAATGCCTAACCACAATTTATAAAATTTCATTTTGTCATGAAACACACACATGTAGTAACATAACCTTATAACCTTCCCACACACACATATATATATATACAACCAACAAGTGTGAGTATAACAGAAACATTTCGTTGAAGTGAACTCTCTACACGAACTTGGTGAATTTGCTCTGACGATGGATGAATATCCGAAACCGATCAGGGAACAAAATCAATATGCATGCTACGACGGATAAAATACCGGATGTTATCCAGCATTGCGGACCCAGCCACATTTTCAACAATGCAGATTTTTTTTCTTTTATGATCTAAATATTTGCAATCCTATCAAATTTTCTAAATTAGGTCAACAGAAATATATGTTTTGGAGGACCTCCGTATAATAAAAAACAAAAAATTTTTTTCTGAATATGTGTAAGTTGCGTGTGCCTTTGTATTTATGAGTCTGTGCCATCTTTATGAGATGAAAATATCCTTTGAGAAGCTCATACTTCATGTTCTAGTTAGAAATATTAGGTACCCCTGATATAAGGGTTGCGTTTCATTTCTTTTTTAATTTTCCCCCAATTTTCTCGAGAACGCCTACAATTTTCTGATATTCTTGAAATTGCATATCCCGCCTGCAGACAACCCAGAACATTTCTCTAGGAAAATGGATTTCTTTTTAGGGCTGGGAATCTTCTCCTTGAAATGTTACTTTAAAATACCGCACAGTTCTCCTTCCACCATATTTCATAATTAATAAGTTTTAAAAAAAATCTCAAAATACGATGAACCTGGGTGTATGAACTTTACAGAATAGGTTTTCAGTTTTCTGTAAACTCCGTGTTTTTTTATACAAAAATCACAAAAACTGAAACTCCTGTTCACTAGAAATGCACTTCCGGTTTACTAATTTTCTTGAAGCTCGGAATTTTGACAATCTACTTATTACTAATTTCTTAATTTTTGTCTAGATGGAGTTATTGTATAATCAACTAAGATAGCACTTTAGAAGCAAACATAATCCTACCCCTCCCCCAAAAGCCCCCTTAAATGAGTTTATCCGTAGCAACGTTTCAAATAAAAGTTGTAGCTCTTTTTTATGGGTAGTTCAAATACTTAGTTTAAAGAAAATCGCTGAACCCGTTTTAGAAAAATACCTTTCAGTACAAAAGTCCGGCCATTTGATTTTCTTCAAGCTCGGAATTTCAACAACATATTTAATTCTAATTAATATTATTTAGATGATAGAATTGTATAGTAAACTGAAATAACACTTAGAGGAAAACCGTAACCCCACCATTCCCTCATACCTGCCCTTAAATGAATTTTCCCATAGAAATGATTCAAATAAAGGTTGTAGCTGTTTATATGTCTAGTTGATTATATCAGGTTTAAAGAGAATCGTTGAAGTAATTTTTGAGAAATAAAGTGAAAAAAAGCACTCAGTAAAGTGGTACTTCCGGTTGACGAATTTTGATAAATAACTTACTGTCAGATTCCATGGTGATACCCAAACGGAATATCAAGTTTGAACTTTCTACGGTTTTTTGTTTTTGAGCTATGCTGTGCACATACTTACACAGGCACAGACACTTAACTCAGGGGATCTCAAAACGTGTATTTCCGGTGAAAACTAGGTATCGAAAATTTGACAGGATTACAATACTTCGTCTCACTATCAGGACCTTTTCTAGAAAAATTGATTTTTTTGCGGGATGCAAGGGAACTAAATCCTCAGATTTTGTCTATAACAGCATTTCAGCGAATTGTGCTGCATTGCTATGTGTGATGGAATTGCCATTGGTTAAAAGCAATAAATATTTAGTAAAAGTTCCGACTCAAGAAAATTAGTCAACGGTGAGAAAAAGTCGAATGGCATTTTCATACCCAGATGGTTTTTAATGTTTACTCTTTCTTGATTGCTCGTGTCAATGGAATATCGCAATTGACAAGGCTTTCAAAAGTATATGGGAGTTCCAGTAATAGTGGTCTCGATTTACAATCCAGGACGGAGAAGAGAGAGAAGCTACCTGGCAAACAGAGGTTTGACCCCTTTGTGAAACCTGATTAAGATGGTCACAATCTTTAAAGAAGATCTTTATGAAGGATCTTTAGTTGTGATAATGATATAAGCTTCTGAAATCATAACAATGATTGTTATATGGGTTTCAGTCATCTTTCCATTCAGTCAAATTTAGAGCTCTCATTTCCTAACAGTTGATAATTCAAGGCTTATGGGGTTCTATTTGACATTTGAGAAGAATAGAGATCCAAAATAGGATCATTCTCGTTTTAAGGCCTGTGTTACTCGGGGCATATGGGTAACAAGGCGGGAAAAAGGATCTTTATTCGAAACTATAGATTTTTTTTGTGGCATATCAAACTAGCCAATGAATGTGGCCAGAAGTCCTTAATTCAGAGAGAGATATAGAGAGAGAAGGTAAATGAAGTTATCAATAACTATTCAGCTTAAAATTACTACAGAACTCCAGAAGATTATATCAAGTCTTATCTAAAAGCAACACATAGGATAACAAGCAGGAGGTTTTTGCCAGGAAGAAAAGAAAATGGGACTGAACGTAGAACTGAACTTCAGTATGAAGGATTTGTTTGGCTGCAGGATCAGCTCTTTAGGGCTGAAATATTAACGTCTTCAAACTGGTCTGTTTTCTGGTTCATGATTAAATATATATTATACAAGATTGGAGAAATTACTGTATAAAAATTATGTGTCCGACAGATTCACTTCGTGGTTGTGGTGATGTACACCGGCTAGCGAAACCCCTCCCATTCTAATGTGTCCTGTATTAAAGCTCAAATCCTAATGTTTATAAGAGGTTATGCATGTACATATATAATGAGTTTTATTTATTATTCAAACATGAAATATGTGATAAGCGGCGCAGTTAAAAAAAAAAATAAATTCTTTATTTCTTAGGTTTATAATTTTAATATTTTTTTATTTTATTTTTATTTTTAAAAGAATAAGATGCAAACAAACTCTACCAGGTTTTCTTCTATCCCCTTTTTTAGTAGAACACACGGCGTAGGTCGGACTGAAACAGCTGGTCCTCCAAGATATGACACACCTCCAATTAAGTCCGGTCTAACAACAGAGATACCTTGCAACCTCCACTCTTCTACCTTACCTAACCTGTATACGAAAATTCATATTACTCTACAAAGACCGTCCTCCCGCTGTCCAACCAACAGGGAGGTCACTATCATGCGCAGCACACACATATAATATATATATATATATATATATACAAACAGACAACCACACCTTCCCTTCTTTAAGCAGTAAAACTTCTACAATCCCTCCGAAGTTTTTGTATTATAGAATAGAATCAAATGTTCAAGGATAACATGCCTAGAAGCAACTCAAGACTAAAACAATTAAGAAACCAATATACAAAAAGGTACATACAACCTTATAGAAGATCCGCCATCGTTGACCTCCAAACTCAGTTAGTAAAAAAAAAAAAAAAAAATCACGTGACAGTCATACCTCATTATTGTGGGCGTATGTACGATGTATAACAAAGCACATATTTGACCGCCCTAAAATTGTAGCAAATAATATTATATTTAATGAAATTTAATTTTAATGCCATGGATTAAATAAAAAACAGTCACGACTGCAAACAATAACCAAACTATTTATTTAGAATTTTTATGACGCAGCAAAAAAAGAGCCAAATATTTTCTTTTATTACTTCCTTTCTTACAAATAGTTAAGAGAAAGTAAAGCGATTCGTCAAATTTTGCGACATTGAGTTTTCACCGGAAATATAGGTTTTGAGGTTCCTCGAATGAGTTCCATTCCGGAATCTCGCTTACTATTAGCGATCTCTCCTATAAGGATATTTTGCAAAAACTGATATACATATATTCATTTGTTAAACATACTTAGAAGAAGCATATGTAGTAAGGTGTTTGTAGCAGGCAACGCTTATCAGACTTATTTGGCCAAAGCTAGACCAATTAAAGTACGAATTGTTGTTATTATTATTGTTATATGCAGTTAGAAAACTTATATAGTAAGGAAAATAGAATTAATAGGAAAAAAAGAAGAAGAAAAACAATGAATCATTAACGAGAAGGAGAAAAAGTTTTCTTATTCTAGGGAAGTTGTAAAAAAAGAAAATGATTAGACTTTACCGAGAAGAAATGTACAGCCATTAAAGCTGGTAGTATTTTATAAAATCTCTATTAAGTATATTTAAAAAAAAAGAAGTATATGAAGAAGATGAAGAAGGTAGAGGCTAGCAATTAGACAAGAGAAAAAATAACGATCTTCTTTGGTAAAGTTTTAAGCGCATTATGAAGAAAATAATATTTTCATGATAGTTTCTATCAATATTTATAAACACCATTAATATTTATAATTAATGTTAACATATTAACATTTATAACAGTTAAAATTAATAATATAACTGCTCAAAGTATTATATACTCTCCATTTATGGAGGAGCGTGATTTAAGAATTTTAGAATTGATGTAAAAGCAATAAAGTTTACTAAACTCATCATTAATGGGGTGTCTCGAAATATTTCGAGTTCTATTCATTCAGAAATGTTCAAGTTACCTGCAGTAATCGCTTTAGGAAATAGTCTGTACTGATCTGTTCCACTAAGGTTTATTGGCTAAAAAGATTAGACTCTGTGGGGGTGGGGTTGGCTATTAAGGCCTACGCCACCGCGATTTTTGCGAGTCTATTGTGCCACCTAAAAAGTGAGTATATATACCATCTCCAGTCATAGATGTTTAATTAGAATTAGTAGAGACTCTTGGGTGAAGCTTGAAGGTGTCAGTTTTCCTCTCCAGAAAGGAAATATCTCAACCACACATGCTTCTCCACACTGATACAATACATGCAGTCCTCTTTCTTGTGCTTCTTGACGTTGTCAGGTCCTGCGATGCATGCGCTTGTTAAGTCTACAGTGGTCAGTAAGTAAGAAGTCCCACAGTCATCCTTATGGCCGCACTGTCTTATTCGACTAGCTTTGACCAAATAAGTCTAATAAACAATGCCTACTACAAACACCTGCATAATGCTACAAGAGAATATGTATCACTTTTTGACCTATATCCAATAGGAGAATACTAGTAATAGCAAGCGAGACTCCAGGAATGGAAAAGAAATGCTTGGCAGAAGAATCTACTGCAATTGTTTAGACCTAAACTTTTCAACATAAGGAATCTGGATAAGGTAAAGATCCAGATTATTGAAAGAAAGCACTTGAAGAAGAGAATATAAGAGTGAACACTGAAAGATAAACGTCTACAAACAGAACCCCCCCCCTAAATTTTCTTAATGCTACTTTTTTATTTAAGGCGCCTCAACATCTACGGTCATTGGCACCCGGAGCATTCTCAGTGCACTGCCATCAACGGACAGTGAGCTGTAGAGGCCCCTACGAAGAAAAAATCTAAGGGCAGCACAGTTGGATTCGAACCCGGGTCCTCCGCGTGGGAGTCCATTACGCTAACCACTTAGCTATTAAACCGCTCTGCTATTAACACAATTATTTACATAAATTAACAAACTTCCTTAAAGTTCAAATTTTATTCAATTGTGTTAACATAAATCTGATGCGGGACAAGTACACACACACACACACAGACGGGTAGTAGAAAAGATTACATTGCAAATCCAGAAGAGAGCGCCAATAAAATTGAACAAATATTTGAAATTAAACACCACAAATGAGTCAAATCAATTTTTATAGTAAAACGTTACAAGAAAAGTGATAACTTTTATATCAGTGCAATATGCTTACTTTAAGTTTAAAGCAAATCTGTTACAGTCGCTTTCGAGATAATTCCAAAAGACACAAAAATCTAAACCTGTAAAGTTGTCGACGTTCCGTTTAACAGTTTTTTCTTCAAATTTTGGTATTCTACCAACGCGTGTAATGAGCATTAATATTATATAGGTATGTATTAGATCCATACATTGTACTTTAGAGGGAGGGGCAGTTTTGGTGCAGTGGTTATGAGCTTGGACTTGTAACTGAGTATCCCTCAATTCGAGTATCGCATATAATAACTCCTAAATTTGTATCAGTTTAAAAAATGTTAATTGTGAAATATGTGCTTCCCCCCCCCCACCCCCAAGGCACCTAATTTGCTAGTTGGACGTTAAGGCCACTAGAATAAACACACTTTACTTCACTTTAAAGGAAATCTTAACGTGATTCTTCTCCCAGAAATCCCCCCAAAATATTTCATTTCCCGGTAAAATATTTCAGATAAAAGTGAGAGCTATTTATGTATGAAGATAGTAAACGAAGTTTAAAGAAAAACGTGGGAGCTGTTTTCAAGAAAATTGCGAAAAACTGAAAAAAAAAACAACACTTTGGTTGACGGATTTCAATCAAAACCTTGACAGACATACACCATTCGCTGAAAACATTTTTTTCTTATTCGGTGGGGGGTGGGGGGGATCTCAACAACTCTAATTAAAAACTCAATTTCGGAAATTTTACACAGTCGTAATATTTCCTTTTTCTTACCAGCAGTAACTGAAAGTCAAAAAATAAAGTAATACGTAAAAGAGCAAGGGACTGTTTGACGTCATTTCTCAGACGAGATCCTGGGAGGAGTTTGTGCAAGGGGGTGCTTGCAGGTGTTCTAAAAAAAAAAAAAAAAAAAAAAAAAAATTAATACAAACTAAATAAATAACTACTGATGAAATAATCGGATAAAAATGCCTCGCCCAACAAGATTATGTACTTAACAAAAACGGATGTGCATCTTTATGAAGGACGAATCACCACTACACTATGTTATACATATGCTAATTGAAATTCATCTCAAGGACCTTTGGATATTAAGTAGGCAGAACATTTTTTTTTCTTTTTATCTATTTTTAAGTCAAGTGTCGCATATATTTTGTTTCTCGTTTTTTGTTTTTTTTCAGTCTTCAAGCTTGATTTGGTTTTCAATGTTTGGTTTTAATTTATTTGCTGAATATAATATGTGTACAAACTTATATGTGCCAATATTTTTTTTATTTAAGCAAAATTCTTGTCACAGTTTCAGAGCTGCCGTCAAATAAAACAAAATTTCCTCCATAAATCTGTATCCCCGCACAGTTCTAATCAAAACCACCGTCCTGATCTTTCGCTCTTTCCTATTATTATGAAACTGCTTCCAGAGTAAGTAACTGGGTGAAACAGCCTTAGCTGAAGGTGGATTTCACGTCAACAGTCGCTGCTCTAATATTTATGCTAAGCAACTGGCTAGTTAAAGTACTGCAATAGATCGAGAGCTCAGCATTTGGGAAAACCAATCTGGATGTGATAAAAATAACTATTTATCTAGGTTAGCACAACTGGACCAGATAGCATCAAAAATTATAGAAAATATTCACCTTTAACTGAAAAAAAATAAGAATCGTAGTATAAATCTTTGAGACAGAGAAGAAGGTTGAAGTGACGTTTTTGCTCTGTGAGATCGCTTGTGGGTTGAGGGATGTAGATGAGGCTGCAGATCTACTGGCCTAATAATGTCCCCTAATGATTTAAGGCTTCCCCTAATGATTTAAATATTGAAGAGTCCATATATCAAGGTGCCCGATGTTTAGACTAGACTTCTTACATGACTCAGGGTCTAAGTGGTCATGGAAAGAAGCCTATTTTTGAATCGATTCAGAATAATAGTTAACACATCATGCCACTGCGACCATCAACCATTAATCACCTCAAACTTGTACTATCATCATCATCATCATCATCATTGTAATAGAATCCGAAGAGAGAGATCCAAAGCAGGCCAGACCAGAGTGGGAGAATCTGTGTATATACAGCTGGCTAGCCCTATAGGGAGTCTTTAGAACAGTTTATACAGTAGTTATAAGACGTCAGCAACCAATTACTACCCTTCTCTTTACTCAGTCCTAAATAAATCTCTAATTTCTATTTACGTGTAAAGTCCTGGCAGTTTTGGGTCTCTATTTTATTATACAGTGTTCTGCATTCATTTTAGCTTATTTCTCAAAGATCTTTCCTCACTAATTTCTCTCCTTCTAAAACTCATTATATCATCATTATCATTCCTGGTTCTATATCATTTTATCCGTCGTAGCATGCATATTTTTGATGTTTCTAATGGGCTTCGTGTTTTCATCCATTGTCAGTGTAAGGTTATCAGCTTCATGTAGAGCGTTGACTTCTACTTCATTGTTCGTTGTAGCGGGCTGGGCCAGGGACGTAGCCTTTCGAAATTTGGATATCTTTTATTGCGGGAGTGGAACGAAAGGGGAAGGAATTCTACCAAGGAATTCAACGTCCTCGGTTTTTCAGGAGGTGAAGCATTGTTTCCGACGAACTGTCATATGCGGTTTCACGGATGGTCACGAGGCATGGACAGTTGAATGGTAAATGGGCAAGGATGGGTCTGGTGGGGATGGGACTGTAGGTGTGGACAGAAGGAGCTAAGTGAGCACGTGTTGTTGGATTGCCCTCTGTATTCTGACTTGCGTCAGCGCTTGCTAAGGGAGGTTGGGCTCCACGTTGCTTTGGGGAACAATAGTCTGCACCTGCTGCTCGAAAACAGTGCCGCGTACACAGGTTTTAGGCGATTCGCGGAAGAAGCAATGAAAAGAAGAATGGAATGGGTCGGCAGGGACTTATTTGGTAGGTAGCTTGCATGTTGGAATGAAAGTAATTTATTGCGTGAATGTTACATGAATGCGGGTTTCAGGCTAGCGGTCAGTTATGATCCTTTGGTTTAAGGTAGTTTGTAAGGTTAGATGTAGGGTTTTCTCGTTCTCCCGAGGAATACTGAGTACTGAGAGCGTAAAAGTATGCATGGTTGAATGAACGAGCTTAGACTGCAAGGGTGTAAATAAATTTTAACTGTATTGGAATGAATGGAAGAGAGGTTAGGGATAGGGGTTTCTGGGCAATGAAAGGGCGACGCCCTAGCGAGAAAGGGTTCGCAGGATACCTTTATAGGCCCCGAACCCTTCTGCGGCTTGTCCAGGAGCCTTGTTCAAACTTCTATCAAAGGTTGGATAGAAGAACAGCGTCTGCGTTGGTGGGAGAGAACACCAGGACAGAGGCAGGCAAAGCTCTTTATCAAGAGATATTTGTAAATTTACCAGAGATCTATTGAACCATACCCGAAGGGATATAAGGCTAATTGTGGGTCAACTAACAGGGCATTGTAGGCTGAACAGACATATGCACCATCTACAACTTGCAGGTAGTGCGATATGCCGATTCTGCAAGGCGGGGGAAGAAACCCCGGCGCACATCCTTTGTGAGTGCGCCGGCCTGGCGAGGATAAGGTTTCTTCAATTGGGGACTAGCAATCCCAAAGCTATAAGCTTCATGACGGAGCCGCTCTCAGCTTTGCTAGGATTGATTAGGAGGGCAAAGTTGGTGGTTGTGCTGTAATTTAAAGGGATCCACAATAGACCTTGTCTTGTAGGTCGCAGTGGAGAATGAGGCTCGCCCCCCCCCCGTTTCTAATCTAGGTTAGGTTCTTAGTCCCTCCAAGAATATCGAGTACTGGGCGGACCTGTAGGGTAGGATTAGCTTAGTTAAGTTCATTCCATTGTTTCTGGGCGTCACGCTCAGCGTTAGGGGAACAATTTAGTTTAGGGGCTACTCTACGGGCGGGTATGCGCGAGAGCACAGGAACCACACACCCAGAGTGCCTTTTTCAATACAAAAAACAAAACAAAAAATTTATTGATTGTGCACGTTAAAAAACGAATAAAGTTTGACTTGGTCTAATTATTTATTTAATATCATTTCAAATTTATTATTTACTACCAACCTTCTTACACCAATTTACCTACATATTACTTTCTCTTACTCCTAGTAAAAGAGGAAGTATTGTAATCGTGTCAAATTTTCGAAATCGAGTTTTCACCAGAAATACACGTTTTGAGGTCCCTGAGTCCAAAAATGTGGTTTTAGAAAATGGTCTGTGTGTCTTTGTGTTCGTGTGTGTGTGTGTGTGAACAGCATAGCTCAGAAACGAAAAACTGCAGAAAGTTCAAACTTAATAATACGTTCAGGTATAATGGGAGCCGACAGTAAGTTATTGTCAATATTCCACAACCTTCAATATTACTGAATGGATTGTTTCAGTTTTTGTGATTTTCTCAAAAAATGGCTCGCACGATTTTCTTTAAACTTAATTACATCAACTAGACATACAAAAATCTACAACTCTTATTTCAACAGATTTTCGGAGAAAATTCATTTAAAAGCGGAGGGGCGGAGAGGTGGGTAACATAAATTTTAATTCTTTAGAGGTCTTAGAAATTAGTAGAATATCATCGGCAAAGCGTAGATGGTTTATATATTTATCTTCTACTCTTGTACCTAATTTACTCCAATTTAGCTGTTGAAAAATTTCTGGCAAAGCTGCGTTGAAGAAGGGGCGAAAGCGGATCCCCTTGTTTAACACCTTTTTGTAACCTATAGTATCGTCCCTTTTCTAATAAAATTCTTGCAGAGTTATTTTGGTGTATGTTTTTAATTAAATTGATAATTTGAGGTGGTAGACCTTGTTTCTGTAGGGCATTGAAGAGGAAGGTGCTTTGGTGAAGTCAAAGAAATCAAATGCTTTGGTGAAGACCACAAAGGCCAGGTAGAGTCCAATTTGAAATTCTTCTCACTTCTCTATCAATTGGTTTAGCACTTGAGATTATCTAAGGTAGATCTAAATAATATTAATTAGAATTAAATATGTTGTTGAAATTCCGAGCTTGAAGAAAATCAGATGCCTAGAAGTGCATTTTTACTAAAAAGTATTTTTCAGCTTCCTGTTATTTTCACTAAAACGGCACCAACAATTTTCTTTAAACTATAAATGTGCTATACATTATGAGATGAACTACACATAGAAAGAGTTAACAACCTCTATTTGAAACATTTCTTCGGGAAAATTCATTCAAGGGGTCCTGTTCGAGGAGGGGCAGGTTTATGTTTTCCTCTAAGATGCTATCTTGTTGATTTTTACAATATATTCTACCGTCTATATAATAAAGAAACTAGGTCATTTTGTATTATACATGAGTAAGACCAAGTCAAGTGAGTGTTTCATACCAGATTTTTAATAACAATAACATAAATAACGTTATGAACTCAAAAAACTTTCTTTCTTCTTCTATAACTTGTGAACTGACGAACTTTGTTCAAACTTAAGACTGTTTACAACACTTCTAATAAATAAAAGAAATATCCTTATTTAAGGTTTATTGGCCATAGAACCATTCAATAATGAATGGAACTTTAGGTGAAATAACACAATGTCATTGGTCCCTCAGAATACTAAATAAAAACCGGTTTCCTTGGAAAATGTTTATATAAAAGTGAGTTTTCTTATTAAGTGTTTCAAATTTAAAGAAAATTATTTTTGGAGTTGTTATTCAAGAAAGTGGCGAAAAAAATATAAAAGTTCTGTAATTTTTTTTTTTAGATGCACTGCTTTTCTTTTTGAAACGTTATGCAACTTTTGATGTACCCGTGTAAAAAATAAACTGATATATATATATATGTGGATTTATTTATTTTGTTTCAAGTAATAATGGATATATACTAAACCAAGAGATAGACCTTTGTATATATTTTTTTTTAATTTAAGGCGCGTCAACATCTATGGTCATTGGCGCCCGGAGCCTTCTCAGTGCACTTCCAGCATCCGGACAGTGTTCTCTCGTTACAGAAACACTGTCCATCACCGAACAGTGAGCTGTAGAGGCTCCTAGGAAGAAAAAAATCTAAGGGTAGCACACACAGCTGGACTCGAACCCGGGTCCTTGCGAAAATGTATTTATAAGCGTGAATGTATTTTATTGGTCTGAATGTATTTATTGGCGAGAAAGTATTTATTAGTATGCATGTTTTTCTTTTAGTAGTATGAAAGTATTTATTGGCG
>JAAEAF010005212.1:0-19752 GCA_011037195.1 Triatoma infestans
TGACGAATTCTTGAGCGTCCATGTTTCAGAGGCGTAAGTGACGACTGGTCTTATAAGGGTTTTGTAGATCTTTATCTTAGAGGAGCGGCTTACGAGCCGGCTTTTTAGGACTCTGGCAAGCGCAAAATACGCTTTATTCCCAGCAAGGATCCTCTTCCTTCTCTCCTCATTCTCTTCCACATATTCATTTATTGCGGAACGGAGGTATTGGAAGCTGTTTACTGCAAAGAGGAAGTCACCAACTACATAATGTTGCGGGCGATGGATTATTTTCTTTCTGTGACAGAAATATTAATATTATTCCAAATGACTCCTTTGTGGAATCCACACTGTTAAATATATTTTTAGATAAATAAATACATTACATAAAATAGTGTAATATTGAAATATTTCTTACAAAATGTAAACTATCTGTTTTATATTCTTCATAAATCAGTCCATTATTTAATAAAAATAGAATTAAAATATTTTGTCATGGTTCGATACAATATATTTGTATTGGTGATATATCATCTGAGAATTAGTAAGTGTTTTGTGATATGTTTTTTTTTATCACAAATTTTTCGTTTAGTTTTGCAAAAAATTTATATTTAAATTTTTGTGAATTGCTGGTGCCGAAGTTGATATCAGAAATAACTCTAAGAGAACTGGACATTTTTACTAAGAATACAAGGGCTATTATGAAACAGCGAGTGAAAGATTGATCAAAGGGAGAGAGTAAAAAAGGTGCACCTACTAATACAAATGGCCTAAAATTCTGTGGTGTGGATCCCGTATACTGGATTAAAAAAAATCCTTTCACTTGCTGGGGGATTTTTACACTATCTTATACGTACTACAGTATAGAAAACAGTTCAAAACGTATTTATGGTGATAATAGATTTTATAGTTGTTGTGGTGGTTGCTTGCGCAGAGCTGGAAAGCACCAGCGACATTTTCCGTGATAGCCTGCTTCTTTTTGTGACATCGACCGGTTTCGGGTTTTCACCCATCTTCAGGATGCGTTTGTCAGACAGTGTGATGGCACAGACTTTTGAGTGTGACACAGTTTACAGGAGTGTGTAAACTGAATTTGCTCTGTGCGAGTCAGTGTCATCACACTGTCTGCCAAACGCATCCTGAAGATGGGCGAACACCCGAAAGCGTCCGATGACCACAAAAAGAAGCAGGCTATGATGATTTTATGGTTAATAAAAAAGTTTTTTTTTTCTAACATCATTCAACATTTTCGACGAAAAATATAAATATCTGAATATGACATTAGTTAAACTTTTCAGTCGTCTACCATTCCTGCGGTCATCCACTAAGCCTGAAGCATAAAAGGATGCCCGTTAACCAGATTATTCCTAAATTTTTATTAGAACAAATACCCTTTATGCAGAGTTTATTTTGCAGACTATTAATCATAGTCATTAATATTGTTTTAAATTGGGTGCCGTTTGTTGGCATGACGAAATAGGTGTTGCGAACGACAAAAAAAAAAAAAAAAAAAATTCACGACCAAAAATACTCATAGAACGACAAATTCAATACTTACGCAGCAAAACATGTAGTTTCACACAAAAAATAGATTGTAAGGCAAAAATATTTAAGTGAAAGACAAAAATATGTAATTACAACGATATCTCAGGTACATTCAGTTTGTGTTACTTATGTTATATTATCATATAAATTGTCTATTTTGTATATATTCATTATATATATAAAATTATATTACCTATTTTAATTATAAAAGTGTTTATCTCTTTTATTATATTTATCACATAGTTTTTTTTTTGAGCATTTTTGGTAGCATTTTAATTTTCTCTTACTCGTAGTAAGAGGAAGCATTGCGTTTTTTGCCAGGTTTCTTGCCGGAAATTCATAATAGCAGTCCCCAAAATACGAAAAAACAATGTTTTTAGGGAATAGTCTGTACGTGTTTATGTGATGTGTGTAATTGTGTTTAACAAAATATCTCAAAAAGAAAAAAAGGTTACAGGAAGCTCAAACTTGTTATTCCGTTCAGGTACTAACCCAAGATTTCGGGCGAAATTCATCAACCAGAAGTGCGACTTTACTGAATGGTTTTTCCTCCAAAACGGTTTCTTCTAGGATTTCCGCGGAAACGATTTCAATGATTTTCTTTAAACTTCGTATATGTAACGGCAAGAGAGAGAACATAAGCCCGACTGAGAGAAAACAAACTTTCTCTGGTACTCTCTGACTTAAGCAGGCTAGAGTGGGGAGAACCTGTATATAAGCCAGTGAGAGATCTAGACATCTATCTATCTATCAGATTCAACCATATACATCACATCGTGTCATAACTCTACTCTAACCCTTTATTCTATAAAATCATTACAAGTCTAGTGCAGTTTGGTAGACTTATAGCCATATTATAACAGTGTCTTCATATCTCGTCTAATTAATCAAACCTAATTCTCTCCTCATCAACTCCATTATATATATATTATCTTTTTTTTTTTTTATTCACAATTTCCTGAATACTGAGGTTCTCCTCTTTTAGTTTTCGTCTTCACAGTTCTTTATCCTGGGTTTTTCCTTCCTCAATCCATCCCCTCACGGACTTTCCAACACTGCATCCAACCATCTCCGTCTCGGCCTTTCTCCTCTTTTTCTTCCTTCTACGTTCCAATCAAGGGCTAGCCTAGGCAGTCTGTTCTCTCCCATCCTTCTCACATGGTCGTACTACTGTAACCGTTTCTTCTCTATTTTCTGAGGTACACTGTTCTTTACTTCCATCTTTTCTCTAATATCATGGTTAGGTCTTCTTTCTCTTCTCCAATAATCCATTTCTGTGGGCAGTAATTTCTTCCTCAGATCGGCAGTCACTTCCACGTCTCGGCTCCGTACAGCAGTATGCTTTTTACTATAGCCGATTAAATATTCCTTTTTGTGCAACCTAATATGCTTCGGCTTCGCAGAACCGAGTTTAGCATTCCGATCACCTTTCTGACCATAACTATTCTTTTATTTATTTCTTTCTCGGAGTCTCCATTCTTCTCGACGATTGAACCCCAGTTACTGGAAGTTGTCGACATTCTTTATGGAATTACCCTCGATGACAAGTGTTCCATCCTGGTTTACGGGCATTTACTCCGTCCTTTTAAAATTCATTTTTAGTCTCCAGCTTGGATATTCTTCAGACAGTTTCCTTACCATATAATCGGCATATTCCAGGTCCTGTGCTACACTACCTGACTTCGGTGAATAACAGGTTGTTTAAGATGTAGCTTTGTCCCATCTTGATGTCCATTTGCCTGCACTTTTTATTCCAACGTAATAAGGCTGATTACAAGAATATTTTGAAAAGCTTGGGGGGCATACAACATCCTTGCAGGGGCCTTTGCTGGTTCCAGATTCGATTGACAGACATCTGCCTACTTTTATTCGGCTTCTATTATTTCTGTAAATACATTTTATGAGATCTATGATTGAATCTATCGGCTATGGACCATTGCTAATCGCTTCCACAAAATCATCTTTGGTACGCTGTCGTTCGATTTCTCTAAATCGATAAATACAAGGCTTGTCTCCTTGGATTTAATTTCCCCTTTTTGCCAGCAATTAACGAATCGTGAATATATAATCTACACAGGATCTCCACCAGTAAAACCACATTGCTCTCCATCTGGTGTCCAATGCGTCTCTAATTCATTCCTAATTCAAGCCTTCCAAGGATTTTCATATGGGATTTATGACACACATCCCTCTAGGCTCTTATCGCCTTTCTTGTGGATGGATAAGTTATAACCCAAGTTCATTTCTTCTGGGATTACATCATCATTCAACAACGAGTTTAGCAGGTCAGTTATTTGATCATTTCTTCACCACCATATATCATATGCTATCTGCTACACAATAAATGCCTATCACTTTTCTTTGAAAGATTTTTCCGGAAAAATTGATTTTTTGAGGGGTTCTTGGGGGGGAGGGGGTAGTGGCATTATGCTTTCCTATAAAGTACCACTTCAGTATAATTTACAGTTTCACCAGCACACATAATATTAATACATATTAAAAGCATTAATAGAATTCCACATTAGAAGAAAATCAGTTAACCGAAATTACAATTTTAAAGATTAGATTTTTGAGTATTTTGAAATTTTTTCGAAAACGGTTACAACAGTTTTCTTTAAACTTCATAGAAAGAAATGAGCACAAGCTTTCTTGGTTTTGACTTAGGGCACTCCCCACATAAGGCCGCTTATGTATATAAGAAAATCCTCATTCATCATCATTTTTATGGCTAGCTAAAATAAACATTATAGCATCGCAGTTTTAAAGAAAATTTCTTGATTTAATTGTATTAATTAAAGTAGGAGAAAGTCGTGTGAATGATTCATACCACAGATTTTTGATGTCATAATACTGGTAATAGCATAAGTGAAATATACAATGCAACAAATATGTAGTACAATAATGGCGAATTACTTTCATAAGTAATTGAAAATTGAATTTATTTTTCTCTTTAATTCCAACTGGTGGATCAATTTTGATTTATATAATTATAAAAATAAATTATAATATATTTTAGTAATAAAAAAAAAAAAATGATGAATATTATTAATGCAATTAATTTTGTAAGGCAGAAATAAGCTGCCGGCCAAATAAAAGTACTTTTATTCTTATTAAATAATTAACAAAATACGATATTTTAATTAATTTTATTATTTATGCCAATGAATTGTTTCATTGTTTCACAGATTGAATTTGATTATCTTCTTTTTTTTTTTTTAGATTTGTATTTATTTCATTTTTATTTTTTTAAACAAAAATTTGTAGAGTATTTTTTCTGTTACGCCAAAATAGAACGAGAGAATGGAACAATAAGGACTAGAGCCACCTGGTATTTAGATATTATTTATTGTATAATTGAGCAAAAACTGATAATAATAATATTCTTTATTTTACGTCCAATACATATTTATATAATTAGAGGCCAGAAAAGGTTCTATAATGCTAACTGATGTAGTAGAATCGTTTATTGTGATTCCTGAGGTATGTAGTAGATGTCTTGAAGAGGGCGGAAGTTAGTTTAGAGATTTTTGGAAGTTAGTGCTCCAATTATTAACACCGAATTTATAAAAATAGACTTTATTTGTACATTAATTTAATCGTGAGTAATGGTAACTATTAACAAGAAATACTTAGAAATAAATAGGAGATAAATAACTAATTATTTAGAATGATTAAAATAAATAAACTAAGATGCACAACTAAGGAAATAAGTATAAATAAAACCTTTATAGGGACGCGGAACTGCTGCTTGTATATGATAATCAACTGACGTGCTGAAGTATAATCATTCCTCCCCTTCCAATGGGGCGAAGTTTATATATTATTGTTAGCAACTCTCACACCAAGACATCTGTCCTAGTGTGTGACCTTGTGCGACATTGGTTAGTTCGGTGACCAGCGATTTAGGTCAGTGGCCTGCTTATCGGTGCTTGCTTTGATGTAAAGTATTGACCCTTGGTTTTGTTCGTTTGGCCGCGGCCTTGTCTTGAAGACAGCTGCCGGCTAGGCCACTAGTTATAAATTATTCTTTCTTTTTGTTATATGTTGTGAAGGTTTGTCATTGCTATGACCTTGCCATGTCATTACACTGAGATTCAAAATAAAAGAGTAAGCAGGGCTATTCCAATATTAGGAAAACGACGAACAAAAAACCTAATACAAAAATAACATTAAAAGAGAATTTTAGATAAAAACTTAGCTACTTAAAATATACTTAATTCTTTTATGTTTATAATGAATATTTACATTATACACATCTATATTTTTTAATTAAATCATTGTTACTTATTTCTGAGTTTAAGAAAAATCTTTCTGTCGCTTGTTTTATGACATCCTTAATGAATGGTAAACTAAGTCTGTTCGTGGAAGGAACTAATCGGTGTGCACCTAGGAGAGTCTCTGTAGCGAATCTCAGATACTTAGTTTGGATTATCTGAAGTTTTAGCATATTGGTTGGTTATGTAAGGTTCCACGCTGCAGCGGCATAAGTTAAGACAGGTCTCACCACTACTATGTACAATAAGATTTTATTATTTGTACTCAGCATGGAATGTCTATATAAAAAAAGGGGGAAAAGTGAGACTAGTAATCCTGTACTGCAAAAACTGAGAGAAAATGCACCTATACATAATAATTACATTGATAACAGTCAATTAGAAGTCGATTTTTCTTTGCGCAGTATGTAATTCATTACAAATTCCTTAACTGCCATGCTAAATACATATTTTGCCGTTACTTGCTACACTTTTGTCGTACTCAACATGTCGTTAGATGGACGTAGTGCAGTTTAATATGATCCTTTTAAATTTTCTTCTTTTATTCTGTCTTTCTCTGTGGTATCTTCAATGTTTGCAATGACTACAATTATTATAGAATAGCTGTTATTATTTTAGTAATAAATAATGTTTTATAAGAAGATTTTAATCGATAAGAGTTTTCTTAAAACAGAATTTTCCCTGAATATTTTGTCCCATTAATATTTACGTTCATTAATAGAACACAGTAGAACACGGAATAGAAAAAAGAGGTGGGGGTTCTAATAAGGAATATTTAGGTGGTAGATTCCTAGGCAGCCACACAATAATGCTGAAATTGAAAAGCCTAACTTTGAACTCCCACCCAATTCTCTAAATTTAATTTGTCTGGAAAAATGAAACAAAAAGAATGTTAGGACTGTGTATGTTTCTTTTTTTTTTTTTTTTTTTTTTTTTAAAGAAAAAACAATGTTTGAGGTAGTATTGAGAAAACCGTAGAATACTGAAAAATAAACAAGTTGCAGAAGTTTTATATAAAAAAAGTAAAGTAATTTTTTCAGGTGAATTTTCCAGTACCGATTAGGTGTCTTGGATAGAAGCGGGTTGTTTAGTAAAAAAAAAAAAAACAGGAAATAAATAAAAATAAAAGAAAATTAAAAAGTTGAGAGGGGGCCTCTGATAGGCTCTCCAGTCCCTCTGGTGGGTTCTGTTAAATAAAACGGAAATGAAAATAAATGATAAGGGGTGAAAATATTAAGTGGACTGTATTGAATAAAGAGAGAGCAAATGGGCTCATATAATATGAACAAAATGAATATTGAATTAAATTTAAAATAGGTAGCAAAAATATTTATTATATTCAACAAGCCAAAAGGAATGGCGCTTACCTTAAACGCAGAAACCTTAACACCAGTGGAGGTAGACTCAAGTCCTTAGCCCATATCGAGGATAAAGGAAGTGGAAAATAGGAACAGGAAATAAGACCTTATGTGCCTGTAACTCCAGAGTCTTGATCCACACACTGCTGCTTAACTGATGAATCTTGATTAATTATTTAAACGGGCTACTGAAAACTGCAAGGCCGTAGAGGCAACCGGAAGTAGACATGTGCTTGTACAATAAAACTTAGCAGGCCGGGAGAATCCGGAGATACTCACTCGACAAGAGACCAACTTATTAACACTAACCCCGAGGAAAACCAGAAGTGGCAAAACTTGGGTTTTTACGTAAAAGGAAAGCGCAAGGGGTCTAAACTGAATAAGTAGACTGTGCTGCTACATACATCCGCCTTGTCTGAACGTTTATTAGTGACTCAGTTATTAACACTAAACCCGAGGAAAACTAGAAGTGGCAAAACTTGGGTTTTCACGTATAAGGAAAGCGCAAGTGGTCTAAACTGAATAGACAAATTACGTTTACACTGCCTTGTACGAGTACTTTAGAATGACTGACTGGAGACGGTAATAAAAGGGACTACCTCCTCTCTATATTTAGGACACAGCCTATAGATTGATAAATTATTATATTCTGACGGCGGCAAATTTAAATTCAGATAAATATCGAACACAGGTATTACTGATTATTAATAGTTCAAATAAACAAGGCCAAGACGGAGAAGAGTATCACACAGTTTATCTCAGTTTGAGAACGCTCTCACCGTTGGTCAAGTGGCCAGAATTCAGGGTTCGATTCGCGTGAGGGTAAGAAAATAAGTGGGGAGTTGGGCTACAGTTAGTACCGAAGCCTGAATGGTGGCGGGAACCGTGGTATGCTTGTGCTTTTTCTTTTAAATTTAATTTTTTTTTGGACGCTCCGCACCTCTAACCATTCAGATTTGCTGAAAACCATGTATACATTAGAGACAATTTCTGTGGTAGCCTGCTTCATTTTGTGGTCATCGACCGGTTTCGGGCGTTCGCCCATCTTCAGGATGCGTTTTTCAGACAGGGTGCCAACACAGACTCGTACAGAGACTTAGTTTCACACTAACTGAGGTGTATTTTTAAAATATAAACTCTTAAATAGGTAAAGGGATGTGGCCAGATGGGTGGGAAAACACGTGTTTGGGTTGTTAAAGGGCAAATTCTTTTCTTACAGTGGACGCGGGGGGTCTAATCTTTAAACTCTGTTGTTGGAGGGAGACTTACTTCACAATTAACTAACCAAAATATTAAGAATATACAAAAAATAAAAAATAAGATACACAAAATAAATCTAAATAAAATTAAACAACGATTAAACTAACATTTTAAAATTTATTCATTCGTTTAAAACTGAACGATTTTTTATATAATTAAATTAAGTTTTTCCAGTTCCAAAGAATTAAGAAATTCCAGTCATTCTTTCACTTTGTCACGCAACCCTCACATCCTCGCAAGCATGTATATAATTAAGTTTTTTATTATGCATCCCACAAACCATGTCACATCATCACTCACATACATCATCCAAATACGCACTTTTTTTTTTTCTATATCTAAACTAGTAAATTTATATGTACATAGTAGATTTAAAACTAAACCTAAACTTAAAATCTATTTAAGAACTATTTGTTGCGTGTGTAATTGTGTTTCTGTTGCTATTGTGGGAAGAATGTTCTGAATAATGGTTCACTAGCAAATTTTGTCTGTTCATTTATTAAGTTTTGTGTTTTTCGTGTATATATTTCGAGTTGTTCTACTATGTCAAGTCGTCGTCCTTTGTGGCCAGAGTGTATTCGCTTCATCGTGGTCGTGTATTAGCTTCATCCCTGAAATGCCCGGACTGTGACAACATTCACGTGGGGCAGACCGGCAGAAAAATCAAGGAACGATTTACCGAACACATCAGATCTTACAAATACAACAAAGTTGACTCAAATTACGCCAATCACCTAAAAACTAACAAACACAAACCCGATGACATAACGACCACGATGAAACTAATACACTCTGGCCACAAAGGACGACGACTTGACATAGTAGAACAACTCGAAATATATAAACGAAAAACGCAAAACTTAATAAATGAACAGACAAAATTTGCTAGTGAACCATTATTCAGAACACTCTTCCCACAATAGCAACAGAAACACAATTACACACGCAACAAATAGTTCTTTTTTTTTTTTTTTTTTTGTTTTTTTTTCCGGCGCATCGACTACGATGGTCATTAGCGCCTCTAGTCAATAAACCTTTCTCGTTCTATGGCCACTCGAGCTGGGATGGCACATCCTAACCTGTGTGACTTCCACGCACTACACCTTGCTCAGCAAGGCAGGATGGAGCCATAGGTGTTCGAAGATCTACCCACACATCCCCTCTTATATCATCGATCTAGTCGACGAGGGGGAGTGTGGGTTTATTGTTTGTGCCATCCCTTATTTTATTAACAACTGGGGTAGATTCTAATGTCAGAAACCTTACTGTTTAATTATAAAACCAAGTATATAAAAAGTTTAAACTGACTTTGTTAATTGATAATTTATTATAATACAATATGATATCGCGTAGGAGGCTATTTACTATACATATTCGATGTGTAGTACTTTAAACTAATGTTCCTACACATCCTGAAATGATCAAAACTAATGTAACTTAAAGCTATGGGGTTGAAATACTTTTAAAAATTTCTTTCAACCCCTGATAAAAGAAAACCTATTCTAAGCATTCATGCTAACATCCTCGCCAATAAATACTTTCATACTATTAAAAAACCATTCACGCTAATAAATACTTTCTTGCCAATAAATACATTCAAACTAATAAAACACATTCACGCTAATAAATACATTTTGGCCAATAAATACATTCATGCTAATGATTCATTCATACAACGCATTCACACATGGGGAAAGTACTCGATATTCCTTTCCCCTTTGTAATAAAGAAACTAACCTAACTGGGTGAAGTACTCGATATTCCTTCACCCAAATTCACCTAACCAAGTACTAACCTAAATTTTGCTATAGACATTTATAGATCTTAAATAAGCAAATAGCCTCCTTATGTAAGGAGAACCCTCTTGAAGAATAGCGCGCTTGTCATGTGGCAGGCCTGCTCTTTCTCTCAGTGCATGCAGAGCCTGACACCCTTCCAACACGTGCGCCACTGTTAACCTTTCTCGGCACGAGGGCACCTAGGTCTTCTTTCACCAATAAGGAGGTGCCCATGGGTCACACGTGTATGACCAATCCTAAGCCTCGTCAGAATTACTGATTCATGCCGCGGGTAATCCTCGACTATAGCATTTTTCACACGTGGTTTAATTTCTTTCAGTTTTTCATTTATGTTGTCCCACTGTGCTTGCCATTTTTTATTTATAATATTTTTCATATAAATTTGTATGTCAGTGGGACGGACAGGAGTGACACCTTCATTATTTGCCAAGGCAGCTGCTTTTGCAGCCTTGTCCGCCTTTTCATTACCGGACACTCCGATATGGCCCGGCACCCAGGCAAGTGTCACCCCCTGGCCACGTGTGCGTAGCTGCTGCAGTAATTTGTAAATATTAATGACCATTGGGTCTGTCGAGAATTTATCCCGGAGAGCCGTTAATACACTTAGTGAATCCGTCAATATTATTGCTTTCGTATAATTGTTATTTTTGATTAACTCTATGGCCTGGGAGATTGCGTACATTTCAGCTGTGTACACGGTTGTATACCGAGGGAGTGTCCAACTAAGGGCGACTCCCTCTGTGTACACAGCGCTACCAACGCCGTCGCCTATCTTCGACCCGTCTGTAAAGACAGGCCGGGAATCTTGATATAAATTTAGAAGTTCTAATAATTTTTGTCTATAGACGACGGGTGATGTTTCATCTTTTTTATGTATTGCCAGGCCTAAGCGGACGCTTGCGGAGGATAATGACCAGGGAGGAAAAGGCGCGAAACCCCAACCCACCACTCGGCCCAATTCTATTCCCTCCGCATCTAATATTTCTTTAGCCCGGACCCCAAGGGGTCGCGTCCGCGAGCGTTGTAAACGAAACTCTTCATCATGTTGGCTCTCGAATATGGTGTGAAACAAAGGATGAAACCTTTTACCCCATATTCCGGCGATGTAGGACAGGGTCAGCTGCTCTCTTCTAAGTTGAGGAGGCAGCATACCCGACTCTACGTAGAGGCTCTGTAGTGGACTGGTTCGGAAGGCGCCTGTGAACAATCTAATTCCTTAATTATAAACTCTGTCTAGTAATTGCAGGCGTGACTTGCGCGCAGAACTGTATATTGGGGCTCCGTATTCCAGCTTGGAACGGGTAATCATGATGAAAATGCGCTTTAATATTTCGCGCTCTGTTCCCCATCTATACTTTCCTAAGAATTTCAAAATGTCGGGGGTTCTCCTTGCTTTCTTATAGGTATATTCTATGTGATCCTGCCAGGACAACTTAGTATCAAATATAAGGCCAAGGAAGCGAACGTTTTGTTTGTACTCGATTGGTGTGCCATTTAAATATAGTGTTGGAGTTGTATGCTCATTTCTCAGTCTGCAAAAATGAAGGCACACCGTTTTGGTTTCCGAAAATTTAAATCCGTTCCTTGTTGCCTCATCAGTCACTCTATCTATTGCTAGTTGTAGGGTTTCTCCGACCTCGCCTAGGTTATTACCTGATAAGTAAATGGCAAGGTCGTCTACATATAAAGATACTTTTAATTGTTCACCTACAACTTCAGCTAAGCAATTAACTGCCATCGTAAAGAGAGTTACACTTAATACCGATCCCTGAGGGATTCCGTTCTCTTGAAAATACGGTTCTGATAGGACCGATCCCAGCCGCACTCGGAACCTCCGCGATTCTAAAAAACTCTGGAGGAACCTCGGCAATTTACCCCTCAATCCCCATTCGTGACACTTCCGCAGAATCGCATATCTCCACGTCGTATCATAAGCCTTCTCGAGGTCAAAGAACACGGCCAGCACGTGCTCCCTACGCATAAATGCGTTTTGCACGTAGACCTCAAGGTGGCCAACCTGATCCAACGTGGAACGGTATCTGCGGAATCCTGCTTGATGCTGGCTGTAAAGTCCTCTCGTCTCCAAAATGTATGTTAGTCTATAATTGATTATTGATTCGAGGACCTTACTCAAGCAAGTGGTCAATGAAATAGGTCTATAACTGGAGGGGTTACTGGGATCTTTGCCTTCTTTAGGACCGGTATAATAATAGCTTCCCGCCAACCATCAGGGTATTGGCCGGTTTCCCATATACTATTATATAAACGAAGAAGGGCTTCTTTACCCACAGCATTCAAGTTTGTTATCATAGCATATGGGATTCCGTCCACTCCTGGAGCAGAATCTCTAGTCTTTTTTAACGCGTGCTCAAATTCTTCCATGGTTAGCGGTTCATTATATGTTTCAGTGATGGCAGTTTCAAAGTTGAGTGACTGTTGCTCCGCGTCACCTTTTCGCCGAAGGAATTCGGCCGAGTAACCCTGTGAACCGGACACTTTTGCAAAGTGTCTGGCAAAGGCCTCGACCACATCTTGTGGCTCGGTGACAACGACATCATTAACTCTTAGGATTGGTATCGACGGTGTTTTACGGCCACCAGAGAGGGCTCTTACCTTATCCCACACCTCCTTTAGTGTTGACGATGTAGAAATCTTTGACACGAAGGAGGTGAGGGTTGTCTTTTTTGCTTCTCTGATTGTACGCCTCTCCTTGGCTCTTAGTTTTTTAAAATCTATTAAATTTTCTTCCGTCGGATACCTTTTGAATTTATTTAGGGCCCGCTTCTTGGCTGCATTGGCAATTCTACATTCCGGAGTCCACCAGGGGACGGGAGATCTTACGACTCTTCCGCCTACCCGCGGTATGGAATCCCCGGCTGCTCGTATTAGCGCTTCCATGAAATTGTTTGCATCGAGAGTGACATCTCCTGTAAAAGAGGGAGTCACTACTCTAGCGGAATAAGCGGGCCAATTTGCTCTTTTGATGTCGTACCTCCAGGGAATTATAAATTCTGACCTAGAGATGGAGCTTGATACTAAGATTGGATAGTGGTCACTATGATATAATTCATTTAATGTGGTCCATTCCAAGCGAACTGCAATGGTGGGTGTTGCAACACTCAGGTCAATAGCACTGAAGCTTCCTGAATGTGCATTAAAGTGTGTTGCTTCACCACTGTTGAGGAGCATCAAGTTAGCATTATCTATAATCTCCTCAAGAGTTCTGCCTCGAGCATCGGTTCTAGCTGATCCCCACCAGGTGTTGTAAGAATTAAAATCTCCCATCAACAACACCGGGGCAGGGAGCTGCGAGAGCAGGTTCTCCAGATCACCTCTCCGCCAGAATATATCTGGCAGGTAGATACTTGCTAAGGTGATCTGCAGTGGTGCAGTTAGACGCACGGCAACGGCTTGTAAATTAGTTTGAAGGGGTAGCCGTCTGCTGGGGATATTGTCCCGTACGCAAACGGCCACACCACCGTGCGCTCTTCCACCTGGGGCAGGTTGCACCTCTTTGCCATATACGACATATCCAGGGATTCGAATAAGTTGTCCCGGGCGAATCTTCGTTTCTTGGAGGCACAACCCAAATGGACGGTGTTCCGCCACCATTCGGCGTAACCCTTCCACATTATTCATGAAGCCCCGCATGTTCCATTGAATGATGGACTCACACATGTTGATCTTTAGTAGTGACCACGAATGGCAGGATATTTCTAATACATATACCTTTAATTAAAAAATTTTCCCCAAGAGTATTTATGTAATTGCGTAGATATATGGATACCGAATTCATAATTATTGTTATTATTATTATCATTATTATTACTATTTATTTATTTTATTTATTCAGTGGCAAATTTTGTCCTGGGCTTGCCTTTTGGCCAGCCTTTTTTCCTTCTTCTGGGAGGGTGGTCGGAAGTGCTTCCACCCTCCGATTCAGAGGCCTCAATGTCCGTCCCCTGCAGCTTCCATTGCTGCTTCGGAGAGCGGACACCCCGGCCAGAGGTCAGTTCTTTAGCCGACTTGATGCTTCCCCCCCTCGCAATTAAAATTGGTGGGGGTGGCAACATCAGTCCACTAATCCTTTTCCTCCTAGGGGAGCGTTTTGGTGGATTAACCACCTTCCACTCCCCTTCGGAGGAGACTGTTTTCTTAGGTGGGAGTGATCCCACCTTTGTGTCACTCCCACTATCTGTGGGAGTGATTGTTGGTAGCCTTTCAGCTACCGGTGCTCTTTGAGGAGCATTTTGTTTGGGTGGTGGGTTTTCTCCCACCTTTACAATAGTTCCCCTCATGGCCGGGGAGGAGCCATTTATTGATTGCCCCTGATTATTTAAAGGGGCAGGGATAAAATTTGCCACTGACGGGGGTGCCTTCATTTTCTCTGCATAAGAAACTTCTTTCGTCACATAATATTTACTTTCAACAATTGCCTTTGCCTCATGATAAGGCAATTGTTGAAGAGTTTTTACTTTCTGAATTTCCTTCTCTTTTGTTAAAATCGGGCACCCCGAGGATCTGGCATTATGTTCACCGCCACAATTTACGCAAATTATAGGCGGTGTGCATTCACCTTCATGTTTTATTTTACCACATATACACACCGCTTCTGTAGCCTTACACCTGGTGGAAGTGTGCCCAAACCTTTGACATTGGAAACACCTCATGGGTGAAGGTATGTACGGGCGCACTTTCAACTTGTAAAAGGCAGCGTCTACCATTTGTGGCGGCTTTGGGCGGTCAAATGTGAGGATAAGGGAGGCAGTATCCACTAAGGATCCTTCCTGCCGCCGCTTAATCCGTCTTACCTCCACCACGCCCTGGTCTGCCAGACCCTCTTTTATATCATCCAAACTGCTGTTTAAGAAGTCCCGACAAGTGATCACACCTTGAGAGGTATTTAACCGCTTGTGAGGACCAGCTTCTAAATCGGCATCCATATATTTCTGTAAGTTTAAGATGGCCCTTACCTGGATGCGACTGTCCGCTTCAATACAGATAGAGCCATCGTTAAGCTTCCTAATACTCTTGGTTTTTCCCAAAGTACTTTTAATGAATTTGAACAGTTTAAAGGAGCATTCGTTCGTGAATGAACCTTCCTTCTTTTTAACAACAAAAAATCTACCCAGTTGTCTTCATCAAAATCAATAAATTTATTTCCTATCTCGTTTCCTGTCTCATTATACTTCCGGTGGCCGCCCTTGGTTTTCTTCCTCGGCGGGGAAGAAGGGCTATAAGGTTGCAGTGTAAACTGCATCCCAGATATTTTTTCCAAAGATTTGTCCATGTCCACGCTAGGTCTTTTGCCAGTAAAATCCGAGGTCGATGAGGGGTTTGTAGGTTGGGGAATAGGAGAGATGGAACAGAAAAGGACTGAGTTGGATTGAGGTTGGGGATGGGGAGAGGGTTAATTGGAGTAGGAAAAGGATTTGGGTTTAGGAGCTGGTGAGTTGGTGGGCAAGGCCCAGTAAAATCATCATTATTTTCCATAATAATTGATTTTATTCATCGAGCCACGTGGTCCCGCCTCCTCGGACGATCAAATGCACCCGGTTACTATCCGGGTAGACCATCGCACCTCGATATAGTCAGGTGCCGCGAAAGACAGGATTCCAATACCGAAGCATCGACCCGTGCCCCCGCGGCCCCCCTCCTAACCCTAGGAACCCGCCTGAGGCGGAATTCCTTAGCCTTCCTGGGGTCGGGCTAACCCCCAGGTAGAGCTCTCAGGTGAAGCCGAGGCCAAAGACATGTGTTGGGATCGGACGCCCGCAGGTCGCCGTCTCCCTCAATGCCCAGGATCCTCTTTTCCACCCTAGCCCCAAAGCCTCGTGTCGGCAAGCACGAAGGAGAGGTATTTATACTCCGAGCTCTCAACGAGTGCGTGTCCTTGTTCATGCAGTGTGTGTGATCGTCTGTAAAGTGTCGAGTGTTCAGGTGTGAGTGAGTGTGTGTGGTGGGGAGCTCAAGTTTACCTGTGGGTGCGCTGTACCCAAGTAGTTGCACACATCAACTACCTCTGCAGGTCCTATGTCTAGTGTGTAGTGTTAAGGGTGTCAGTATGAGCGTATATGTTAGTGTTGTTAGGCTGGGAAACCCGCAGGGACGCCTAGATCCCTGAAGAAGTGGCTAGTCCACTTCCCCCTACGGGGTAACAAATAGTTCTTAAATAGATTTTAAGTTTAGGTTTAGTAAAAAAAAAAAAAAAGTAAAAAAAAAAAAAAAAAGTGCGTATTTGGATGATGTATGTGAGTGATGATGTGGCATGGTTTGTGGGATGCACAATAAAAAGCTTAATTATATAAGAAAACATAATTAGGTATACATGCTTGCGAGGATGTGAGGGTTGCATGAAAAAAGTGAAAGAATGACTGGATTTTCTTAATTCTTTGGAACTGGAAAAACTTAATTTAATTATATAAAAAATCGTTCAGTTTTAAACGAATGAATGAATTTTAAAATGTTAGTTTAATTGTTATTTAATTTTATTTAGATTTTATTTTCTTTTATCCTATTTTTTATTTTATTTTTTTATTTTATTTTTTGTATATTCTTAATATTTTGGTTAGTTAATTGTGAAGTAAGTCTCCCTCCAACAACAGAGTTAAAGATTAGACCCCCGCGTCCACTGTAAGGAAAGAATTTGCCCTTTAACAACCCAAACACGTGTTTTCCCACCCATCTGGCCACATCCCTTTACCTAGTTTAAGAGTTTAGTATTTTAAAAAAACACACCTCAGTTAGTGTGAAACTAAGTCTCTGTACGAGTCTGTGTTGGCACACTGTCTGAAAAACGCATCCTGAAGATGGCGAACGCCCGAAACCGGTCGATGACCACAAAATGAAGCAGGCTACCACGGAAAATGTCTCTGATGCTTTCCAGCTCTGCGGAACCAACCACCACAACAAACCATGTATACATTACCCTATATCTCTGAGCTAAAGGTATTTACGTGTTTTAAGTGTAATTATACAGTCGTATCCATTCGGTTGTCTGGACGAGCCAACTCTCTGTGCCGGAGCAGTCGTTGGAAGACAATCCCCATCCTACCATTAGCTCCTCTACTCCCTTAATCTACTGCTGTCTTATCTCCTCTCTGCCTCTTAACTACAAGATTTTAAATACATAAATATTATCATCTATTTGACCATAGTGCCAATATATATTAGCTTGGGAGAGCTCTATATTTAGTAGGTGAAAATTGGTTACAACTTCAGCATTGTCATTTAGGAGCTTAAAAGCATGACATAGTCACTGAGGCAAACGTGAAATTTAATTTGATAAGTAAAGTGTTTCTGTCCATCACATGTCTTATGATAATGGACGAGTTCCAAGTTGGGTCACTCTAGATCCAATATCAAATATTCTTGATATTTTATTACAATGAATACTTTTCATTTGTTAATTTATTGTAGAATGTCAATCCAAAGTTTGGACACCTTTGCCGGCAAGTGCACTATTTTTTTTGTTACATATTTTTATAGACACAAAACATCGTCTTTCAACGTCATAAAACATCACTTTTCTATTCTCCTATTGCTGACATATATTTCTGATCCAATAACTCAATATTATGCAATGAATGGGTAGTAATATTGTGTTTCGTCTGTTAATTAATATTCAGATTACTGCTCTTTGTTACAGGAAGTTTTGTTTTAGGATTTGGAGTTTTTTTTTTACCCGGAAAGTATGCTTTGAGATATAGCTGTGCACGAAAAAATTGTTTTCATTTCATTTCAAAAATTGAATATCTGAGTGTTCAGTACTTGATATTCCGATTAAGTGAGCCAAAAGAATCGAGCAGAATGACTTCGATCAAATTTCTTTTCTTAAAAGTTCCTCACAGTTTTTTCACTCCAATAATCTTCTTTTAAACTTGTTAAAAAAATTGTAATTCTATAATATAATCATAGTTCTACTAACTACTCATAAATTGCGAGTTTATAAAAAATTATTTAATGGAGAGTGTGACTTTTCTAAACGGAATTTCAATTTTTAGCGAATATTGCTAAAAGGAAATGAATTTTTTTAACAATTAGTATGTACTAGATAACTGTGTCTTATATGTAGCCTTTTTCAGAGACATTTTCCGTGGTAGCCTGCTTCATTTTGTGGTCATCGATAGTGGCCAGTTTATCTAAAATAGTTTGTAAGGCCTCGAGTGGGTTAGCTTGTGCTTTTAAATGAATGGCGGATTGGATGTGTCTAATCCTATCCGCGAAGGTTTCAGGAGACTCTCTTGGAAGAGATTGAATATTAGTCATCTGTTGTAAGAGGACTAGGGGTGTTTTCTCTTTACGAAATCGGGCTAGAAGTCGCTCTGAAATTAGAGGATACGTTATGATTGTACCCTGGCGTTGTAATTCGGCTTTCTGGGTGTCGTAAAATATTTTTGCAGACCCTGAGTCTAAGAGCTAATATTTCTAATTTTGCAGCATCGTCCCTGCCAGAAAGGCTAGCACAATGGCTAATTTGGTCAAGGAAATCGGACACTTTGGCTGAATTTTCGCCATCGAAAGTGGGTAAACTGTTGATTAATTGCAAATTCCTTAAGGGACTAGGTTGATTGTTAATTGGAGGATTTGCTAATTGCTGCTGAGCAAGTAAATATTCTACAGCAGCGTCGATGCCCATGTCTTGTCCATTTATTTTAAACATTTTGGAATTGAATGAATTACTTGGGGAAAGATTATATTTTTCAAGACGTCTGCGAAATTGGAGTAAATTGCCTCCAACAGAAAGGTTATTATCGCGTAATATCTTTACAATTTGGGATCTATTAAGTACACTCATAAATTCAAAATTCACAAGGGATTGAGGTACAGTTGTACAATTACAAAAATTTAAAAATGAAATTCACTAGAAATTCAATAAAAAAAGAAATAGAATTCCGCTGAGAAAATAATTGAAAAAGCAATTTAATTGAAATCTGATAGATAATTGGTTTAATTATTAAATTGAAAATTTTACGTACTTGTTAATTTGTGGATTCTGGTTGAAAATATCCCAAACAGCTGGCACCAATGTAATGTTATGGTGTGATGATGTGCATAGGTAGCTTGTGGCGTGAGCGTTTTAGCGAAAAGGGCTTGTATGTATATACGGTTAACAGAGAAGTATTAGTAATAATTAAGAGATCACACTGCTTTTATAAATACATATATTATTCTTTATGCAAGTTTAAGTATATTACAATATCACACTGTATCTTAATAAAATAACGTTTATCTAGAATAAAGGCAAATATCTATCATTGGCACTGAGCAATTCCTGAAGTAGTGTTTCGATGTTTCCACCTTGATTTCTAGCACAAGTCTGTCCAGAAAGAATGTTTCTCTTTTGTCCGTTTAGTGCCTCCCCTATGAGGAGAACGGGGCATAAGGTTAATTAATCTTTTCCAATAACTGTTTTCTTATACCTGCGTGTACCTTTTTGCAAGGGAACTGTCACTATCTTGATATTTCTTAATTTAATATATTTTAATATGTTTTGCATCCATCACAACTCCCACCTTTTTATCTATCAGTTTCATT